>BMAO01023736.1:0-56494 GCA_019973975.1 Trichonephila clavata
ATTCCACTTACACCTGGCTTCTGTAGAAGATAATTGATCGCTAGAAGGCATTTTTGCTGTTTGGGGCAGTCAGTTACAGCTATTTAATTAAGCTGATACATAAAATTAATATAAATTAATATAAAATTAATAAGAGCGGTTATACATAAAAATTATATAAACACTTCCTATTCCAATTTTTTAATATTTAGATTCATTCATTTTAAGACAGTTTTAAATTTTCGAAGAATATATTAGTGATTTGATATGTCTGATTATGGGTTTATTAATATGCTAAATTTTGCCAAATGTAATCGATTAATTGGGCAGATTTTTACTTGTATTTTATCTAAGGTTATCATTCTCAAGATTGACTTTCTCTTTAAATCCTAAGAATCCGGTATTGAAAACTATAGTACATTTCTATTTAATTATATAATATATATATATATATATATATATTCACAAAACTTTTATGTTGTAAATAAAAAAATAAGCAAATAGAGAGTTTGTTCATTACAATTTTAGTGATACAATAGAACGTCGTTTATCCGAATCAATTGGGACCGGACACCGTTCGGATACGCGATTGTTCGGATAACCGAAAACCGAATGCGATCCATGCAGTATGTAATACTGGACACTATTCAAATATTGAAAATCATCCCATGCGGGAAACGTGCTTAAAGAAAAAGCAAAAATAGTTGCAAAATGTCGCAATTTTACCTTGATTGTGGAAAATTATTACTTATTTTTCGCTGTACCATTGTACACCTTCGTTTTTCACTGCAAGGTCTCTGATTCTCTTCAGCAGCAGTAGTTGAGTAGGACAGCACTCTGATTGTTGTTCGTACCGCTCCATAGCTGTCTCTAACGCAGAAAAACGCGTCAGCATTTGATGGACCCTTGCTACTTTCGTTGCTGTTGTCCTCGTCTGCATCCGTTTCATCGTCGACAGGGTCGGATTCTCCTTGCACGGAAGTCACAATCTCGTCATCATTTAGCATTTGAAATTCACAGTCTTTTGCATCGCATGCCATCCAGGTTTCTACATCAACAAAACTCGACAAAAGAGCACGTATACACCCCTTCATTTGGAAACAAACTGACCTAATATTCCGAGCAAATGTTTACCAAATCACACAGATGAAATTCCCCAAATATCCCTTACCTTGGGGTTTCCCGTCATTTTTGGCCTCACACGAAACAATTGTTGAGCATTGCAGTGTTCGAAAACATATCCGGACTTTGGTTCGGATATTTGATGCTCCGGATAATAAAGGTTCCGATAAATGACGTTCTACTGTATGAATAGTTCAATGAATGAATTAATTAACGTTGCACTTAAAGCATCACTGGGACTATATTGGCGACATATTCTCGTAATTTTGCACCTGGTCAAGAAACGAGGATAACACCCGAGCCAACACTCCACTCTCTTAGCTTTTACACTACATGGTGGCCACGGTAGCCAAGTGGTCTAGGCATCGGATCGTGGCTAGCGTGTCATGAGTTCTATCCCAGTACCACTGAAGACCCGATACACGCTAAATCTGTCGAGAGCTCAAACGTCCTCCCGTTGGTGTGTTGTGGTAGTCAGGAGAGTGGAGGGGGTGCCAGCTCAGGTGTCATCCGCGTCACTTGACCATGGTTCAAAATTACGCGGACCGTCCCCAAAAGTCCTCGTGTAGCTGAACAGTAGGACGTTAATATTCACTCACTTTACACTACATGATTGTTTCAGTGTTAGGTATATTAACCTTTATCAATCTCGTTTCGCCTCTTGTATTCACAAAATTCAACTATATATCAGTTTCTTGATACCAAAAACGGTAAAATCGTACGTAATATGTTAATTTATGTGTTTGTTTCTCTCTCTCTCTCTTTATTTTATATAATCTACAACAAAAATTTGTTGTTATTTAAAATAATTTCTCAAGAAGAATTAAATTAGTATTTACCGTAAAATCCGGCGTATATAAAACGCGCTCTTTTAACAACAAAAAATCGAAATTTTCGGGTGCACGTTGTATGTCAGGTACAAAAACGAAAGCATTAAAAATAAAAAAAAAAGATAAGCACAAAAAAAAAAGACTTCTGCATAGATCGAAATGATGTTGATTTAAAAGAAACAACAACAACCACCCCCCTCCCCTTATAAACTTAGAGGGTTGTAGTTCTAGAAGTCGTATTCTCATAGAAGAAGTAGTTCTATACAAGTCGTCCATCCGGTATAGTAGTTAGCGACGCTAACTGCTGTATCGTAGGGCCGAAGTTCGAATCCCAGAGAAGACATTGATGTTTGTAAATGTATAGTACCTTTTTTTTTGCGGCATGGGGGTACTTTAAATACCCGTCGAGCCACAAGTCCTCTCGTGAGGTTGGTGGAAGAATGGTGGGAGGCCCCTGACCCTCCCCTAAGGTGTTCTCGCTCAAAGTTGGGGTAGAACCAGCACCTCCTAGATGTATCTCTAGGAGGTGCTGGTAGAACCGAGCTAAATCGTACTGTCACCGATGCGTGCCCAACCCCCCCCCCCCCCCCCCCCCCCCCCCCCCCCCCCCCCCCCCCCCCCCCCCCCCCCCCCCTAAACGTACTGTCACCTGAATGGTGCTCAAGGCTACGGCCAAAGACAGGCATACATCTAGCCCCTTGCCATGATGAATTTCGTGGGCCTGAATCTGACGCAGTCGAGATCAGATGGCATAAGAAACAACAACAGTTCTAGAATAATACTACTTTTTATCTAAAGCCTGGAATTCAATCTCGAATAAATGACTTCAAAACATAAGAGCATTGTGCACCTTCATTTCAGGTTTCTTCATAAATAAATTGTAGCTTAAAAAAACTAAAAAACACCCTTTTACAGTTAATCGAACTAGGTTGTAACTTAATCTTTTAATCGCTAAATCTGAAATTAGTCGCCAGTTGTAGAATTGCATCTGAAAATGGGAAATCGTTAATTCTGATGATCCTGATCAGGGCAATGGAACAAAATTATAAAATTATTTTATTGTCATCGGTCCTGGACAAGTGAGCAAAATTTCAAATTAATCTGACCTTTTAAAGTGGGTAAAAATTGAGTTCAAAGATTCCGTTACATACAAGTGAAGCTTATAAAAGTGTGTTAAAAAGAGGGTGCGCGTTATATGATGAATGTACCCAGAAATTAAAAATTGCAGCTTGAAAATTTAGGTGCGCATCATACGCTGGAATTAATCATGTTTTCATTCCTATACACTGCAAATAAATCTAAATTTTTCTTTAATTTTTTTGGTTTAAATTGGCTTTTATTCATGCACATATTTAAATCCGGCATTGACCAAAGCATTCGTTTTTGCAAATTTTCCAGTAGAAAAAAAAAATTTTAAACTTTTTTAAAAATATATCTTTTGATTCAATTTTATCCCTGGGTGCCATAATATATTCTGTTTTTTATAGCAATAAAATATTTTATAATTATGTTGCAAATTTTTAACCTTTAAATAATTTTTTAAACTGTTTATTAACTTTTTTAAAAAAAATTTAGATTAAGGTACAAATTTTAATATCTGTCTGTTGTATAAGTGTACAAATTTTATTTTAATTTCCGTATCGATTTTCAAAATATGTAAATTGTGATTTTTATTTTTATTTTAGTTAAAACTGTTTTAATTATTCAAACGTACAAAAAAATAAAAAATAAACTAATTGTAATTGAACACAATTCTGACATCTTATAATTTTTCACTTTTTAATTTGCAGCATAATGTATGTTAGTGAAATATTGTACTGTAATTATATTTACTTCAAAACTGCGTCTTTAATTAAATATGTATTCTAATTTTAAAAAAACATAATACGAACTAATCTGTTTTGCAATAAATCTGATGTGAACAAATTTCAGTAGCTTATTTAATCTCTTCAAGGAATATGAGTGGTCTTCAGTAATGAAATGAGAAAAAATTGCTAACTCTAAAGAAAAAACAATTTATTTTTTTCCATATTCGTGCTTTCTCCTAATTAAAGTAAAAATTAAGCAATTTTGCGAACAGCTATTAGATCTTTCCTTAAAATATATTAATATATATTTTGCTTTTTTAAGGAATTCCCTTTCATATATCCCACATAAAAAATAAAAATAAAACATTTTTCAAATAAACATATTCAATCGAACGAAATGGACTAAATTCATGACGGTCACATGATAATATAAACACGTGTTCTACATTGAATTCAAAACGGACAATAAACTAGCTCGTGCTTTTTATTCTATTTGTAAAACTTAGGTAAAATTTCAAATTGCATAATTAGGTAAAGATGCTCAAGAGCTATAAGAAGAAATTTCTGCAAAAAGATTTTAAAATTAAAGAAAAAAAAGTCTTGTTTTATACATGTACTTTTAAATAAAGTGACAAATATAAATTTTTTTAAAAAAAAGTTTCTGTAAAAGGTGTAATTTGGCAACAACGAAGTGCATGAACTGATTTGCTGAAAATAGATAATTGCATTTATCGTGACTATGACGTCACATGTGTTTTTGAACTTGATTGGCTAAAAACACGTGGTTTAAAATTATCATGTGATTATGACGTCACATGAATTTAGTCCATAGCAAATATGTTTAGTTAGATGCTCTGGATCGATTATACTGAATAGCCAGCACATTTTCTGTGCCTTTGATTATGAACTTTTCATAATTATAATTAACTTTCGCTAGAATTGGAAAATAATATCATATTTATAAAAAATATATAATATACGTTCGCATTTAAATGAATAGAATTCATTAATTTGAAGAAGAAAAAAAAAACAGGAAATTTAATTCAGAGTTTTATTTAACAAATTACTTAAATGTTTTGTCTGATTTTGAAATTAAAAAAAAATTAAGTGTTAAGTAATTAATATTTTATTTCTGCATCATTTTTATTGTTGACCTCTAATGAATGATTCTAGTGTTGGAAAGTTTCTTCAGCAATCTTAGCGCATTAAAAAAAAGTTTTCAATCACTGAAATTGAAGCTCCCACTGAAAGAACAAATCCTTATACAGAAAAAAAAGTTTAAACTCTATTGTTTTTTAACATAAAAAAAATATATATAATTATTAATATAAATAAATGTCTAATTCTCTATGATATCTGGCAACGGTAATTTTCGCGGCGACTGTAACCGTCTTTTAATTCGCAAAAATTTGGATCGTGTGTTGTGGTTTTCCGAAAATTTATTTCAAAGTTTCAAAAATGACTGCTGTTGATAATTTGATTTTGCAATTAGCATCCACCAAGGTGGATGAAGAAGAAAAAGAAAAGGTAGTGAGTTTTGTTGGTCAAGCTTTACAATTAGACACAGCTGAAGATGCCGATAATATTGTGAAAGCTATTAAAGATTGCCCTGGCATGACTACATTACAGCTGGAAGGAAATACAATTGGTATACCTGCTGCAGAGGCAATCGGTAAAGCTTTAGAAAGTCAATCTGACTTTAAGAAAGCTTTATGGAAGGATATGTTTACCAGGCGAGACAAGACAGAAATCCCCGAAGCCTTACACTTTTTGAGTAAAGGGATCATGACTGCTAATGCCCACCTAGTTGTATTAGATTTAAGTGACAATGCTTTTGGACCGAGAGGTTTAGTTGGTCTTCAGGAACTCTTAGAATCTCCTAGTTGTTACACCTTGGAAGAGCTCCATTTTAATAACAACGGCTTAGGCATACAAGGAGCAACATTATTATCGGGATCGATTTGCAAATGTATCGAAAATAGTCGTAAGAACGGTACACCCATGAAACTGAAGATTTTTGTCTGTGGTCGTAATCGATTGGAAAACAATGGAGCAATTGCAGTATCTAAGTTTCTGAAAGAACTAGGAACTTTGGAATCAGTTGCAATGCCACAAAATGGAATTTATCACCCTGGTATTAAAGCAATATCAGATGCATTCAAGTCAAATCCAAACTTGAAAGTAATTAATCTGGAAGACAACAGCTTAACTGAAGAAGGGGCGCAATGTATTGCTGAATGCTTACCTTCACTTAAAAAACTTGAAATGCTAAACCTTGGAGACTGTCTTGTCAGGACTGGAGGTGCTATGGCTCTAAGTGCTATATTGGAAAATGAATGCCCAGAAATAAGAAACATCAATTTGGGTTTCAATGAAATCGATGTTGAAGGTGGTGAAGCCATTGTAGAAGCTATGGAATATAAAAATAATTTGGAAACCTTGATTTTAAATGGAAATAACTTTGGAGAAGACGGTTGCCAGTGTATCCAACGAATAATGACAGAGTTAGGAAAGATCGATAGTTTGGGATCTCTAAGTGAAGATGAAGGTAAATTTATTTTAGATAGTAACTGTGATTAGATAAAATAACTATAATTATACTGAAAGCAGGGTAGTCCTTTTGATTAAAATTTGATAACTTGTGAGTGTTAACATGTTGCTCAGCCAATGTGTTAACCAGGCATCACTCGCAGGGAAAAAAAAAAGAGGGAAGTTCTTGCACAGGGTATCTCATACCCAAGTGTGTTGCATTCTGTTTCTTACCGTAAAACTTGTACACAGAGGTGGAAAAGTAAGAAATACAATATGTTCATTACACTTTTCATACGTAAATTTAGTTTTTCTGTTATTTTTATTAGGGCATTCATGCATTGTTTATAAACTCCTCTAGTCTTTATTGCTAGTTAGTGCGATGTTTTCAATGGATCTTAATTTTTTTTAAAAAGTTTCATAGAAGCATTGCTTGTTGGTTTCTACATTCTTCTGTAAATCAAAATCCAAAACACTTAAGAAATCAGTGTCTGGTTCGATGTTTAGTAGGTGGTTTCTGTTTATTTAATAAAATAATTTGCGCATTTATTGTCGCAATGTTCAACAACACAAAAAATATTATCATGGTCTAATGATTACATTTTCTAGCCATTGAATATAATGTCATTTTATCAAGGATGATAATTGCTGCCTCAGTTAAATTACCTGGATAGATTTTAGTAGAGGAATCATACTTGCTATTATACTCTTCATTATTCGATTCTTCCTCATCAGTCCTGCAAAGAAACTTTCTTCATCCGAAAAAACTGTTTTACTATATTTATTAAATTACTCAAATATCGCATTTCTTCATCATAACTACAATGATGCGCGATTGCATAAGAAAGATTTTACAGCATGATCATGCATTTAGAAATGTAACTGCAATTCACGCACAGGGTCTGAAGAGGCGGTATCAAAAAATATACATTTAGAATTTTTTGCCTATTAACTAAGGCCCCTCAAAGGATATGACCTTAGAGTCAACTACACGAGAAACTATCAATTTTCCAAAAAAGGTTTAGAAGGAGTGTTAAAAAAAAACGATGGGTATGACTTTCCCTATACGAGAAGTGCTGGGTTAACTGCCCATGAGGAATATATATGCTTCTCCAAATAACAGATCTGTGCATTGCACTATTATTTGTAAACCAGTTCTGAATGCTTTGGGATGCAATACAATGACTTTGACAGTTTTAGCAAAATATTTGCTTATAAAACAGATAAGGGTTTACTTATTTGTGCCTTTTCTTTTATCCCCAATACACGGCATATTGGGTGGCCGCAGTAGCCAAGTGGTCAAGGTATTGGATAATGGCTAGCGTGTCATGAGTTCGAGCCCAGTACCGCTGAAGACCCGCCATGTAGGGGACTGATGCACGTTAAATCTGTCAAGAGCTCAAACATCCTCCCATTGTTGTGGTGTGGTAGTTCGAATTCTAAAAAAGTACATGAAAATATGTCAAATTAGTAAAGAATAAAAGAAGCGCATCATTATGAAGGAACATCTGGTTAATCATTCAGTACTTCCAAACACCCGATTGTGTATAATAGGCTTATCTTACATAGTTCATTCTATTGAATGTGCTCTCAACAATTGTCATTTTTTCCGTAAAATATTACATTTTGATTCACAGTAGCTGTCATACAAGTTTTGTGACAAAGTATAATCTAATCAATCACAGTATTCTTATTTTTACGCAGTTCATTTAATATCAATCATAATCAAATGATGCATACTAAACTGTGTATTTTTCCACTTGCTTCTGATCATTTGATCTAGATTATCACCTCCTTGTGAATAACAACTCCATTCAAATCTATTAATTTAATTTTTCCTTTTTTTCTCAATATATACAATTTCTGTTCTCTGGGTATTCATATTTTTCACTGATCAAACCTTCTATCATACACCATTTAATCAATTTATTCTGCCTCTTCAAAATGATTTTAAAAGGTAACCTTTAATCCTTGATTATTTCTTCTCCATTCACTTTATTGAGTATATAGGAAAGCTCTGTCATTTTGAAATATATTCACTTTTATGCATTGTCGATCCTTAACAAGAATTCGGGTACTTGCGTATTATTGCAAACTGTTGGCAACTGTGGTATTCCCATAGTCAAAGCATTCTCTAACCTAGTTTCAAAATCTGAATAGCATTTAAATGAATGCTGGCTAAAATGTCAATTTCCTGGCAGATTTTCTGTGAGAAACTGGGACAATTAATGACATCCAATATTATACTCCTTTAGCTTAATTCTGGCAAGAAAATCTAAAATGGTCCTTGTTTCAATGAAATATATGATGACGACATCTTGTAACTGTGCAAATTAATCTAATTAAATTTGGTAAATAAGGAAAGTTTAGTTTTCCCTTGGTTACATTTTCTTTTAAAATCTGTCATAATCTAGTTTAATGAGAACCACTATCATAGACCCCCCCCCCCCATTTATACTTCATAGACCCCCAAATGATATGATTCTACAATGTCTATTTAAGGTATGTAAAGTGGGATGTGTTTTCACACAGTCCACAAAGTTTAATAATTGATATAGAACATCAGAGACATCAATTGTCTTAGGTTAAGTCTCAGCTGACCTCATTGAGTTTTTGGAACAAGTTTGATATAAAGACTTTTTTGAAAAATCCAGGGAATTCTCATCTCAACATGTAAACAGTCAAAAATCCCAGAGGAAAAGAAGGATTTTCGAAAGAATCCCACAGAAACTAAAATTGTTCTAGAAAGTGCTTTTGTTGAAACTACTGCTCTGATTGCCATAAAACGAAAAGCCCAAGAAATGGGAAGGGGAGAGGGGGCTCAAACCTTTTCTCCCCATGATCAACTTGTTTTTAATTTTTACCATATATATATAACATCTGGATACTTTTGCCTTTTATGTTTTTTTTATACTCTAACCCACCCTCCCATTTACAAAGTTTATGTACACCACTGACTAAGTTGATGAAATTTCCATTTTGTGGCCAAAACAGTGGGTTCAAGTGGAATACAACCAGTATATCTTGTGTGATACATTTTTCTAAAACAATTCTTGGAAGTATGAATATTTACTATATATTCCTTAATGATATTTAACTAAATAAAATTTATATCTTATTCTTTGGAATTTTTCGGAGCTATAAGTTTATTATAATATTTCTGAATATTGATATATATATATATATATCTTTTTTAAATAAAGTACTTTGACTTTATTGAATTTATATTAACCTCTTTTGTCATAAATATTAGTACAAATTATTTCAGTACCAGAATGTCCGAAATATGAAAATAATTTGTTTTTGAGAAAAATGGAGATCGCTAATTCATCAGCTTAAGGCATTCATATTAGATTTCTTTTCCCATTGTAGCGTTTTAGAAGCAATGCTTTTTCAGTTTTTCTTGAAGCTGTTTCAGAAACCACGTTTTTTTTTCGTAAAAACACTACGGATGGATTTTTTTTTCTAAATAAAAGGTAAGAAAGTAATGATTGTTTTTGTATGAATGTAGGATTGATAATCTTGTAATGGATGCTTGAAATTTGCATTTAGTATCTTACTTTTGATTTTATGTTTCCCTTGTTGACCGTTTTGGAAACTACGTTTTTCTTATGTTTTTCGTCTCTTGACGCCATTTTGAAAACCACGTTTTCCCTTCTTGTTTACGTCTCTGACGCCATTTCGAAAAACGCGGTTTCTTACTTGGCGCCATTTGGCGAAAAACTTTTGTCGCCAAATACAGCAGTGTGTGTGCTAGGATTTTACCGTTACCACGTTTTTTTTTTCGTAAAAACACTACGGATGGATTTTTTTTTCTAAATAAAAGGTAAGAAAGTAATGATTGTTTTTGTATGAATGTAGGATTGATAATCTTGTAATGGATGCTTGAAATTTGCATTTAGTATCTTACTTTTGATTTTATGTTTCCCTTGTTGACCGTTTTGGAAACTACGTTTTTCTTATGTTTTTCGTCTCTTGACGCCATTTCGAAAAACGCGGTTTCTTACTTGGCGCCATTTGGCGAAAAACTTTTGTCGCCAAATACAGCAGTGTGCTGTGCTAGGATTTTACCCAAAGGTTAATATTTGGTTTGAGATTTTCATTTTTATTAAGTATATTCATACCAAATACCTTATATATATTTATATATACACAACATATAATTCAGCACATAAATTATATACAGCATATATTAATGCACACTTTTAACACAACTATTAAGATCAAAATTTACAGGTGCACATTATACACTGATTATAAAAAGGATAACTTTTTTAAAAATGTTGCTTGAAAGTATAGGTGTGCCTTGTACACTGGTAAATAGGCTTAGTTTTGATGGAACTACATCCAAAGCACAAGGCAGAAGTATGAATTCTCACCCTTGTTGCCAAAATTAAATTGAAACTATTGAAAGAATATTTTTTTTACAATTGGTTTTTTGAATAAAACATTCAAAAAACAGTTGTAATTTTGCTGTGAAGGAGGAATAAATATGATGAAAATATGTAACGATCACTGAAAAACTGCACAGAAATATAATTTATTACATTTAGAAGATGAATATTTTGACATATCCCCAGAGCTATGAAAAACAATTTAAATTATAATCACCCATAGTTTCAGTATGCCTTTGCTTCCATTTTTTTACTACGCCTCAGAAGCATACACGAACTTTCTCTTGTATTAGTACAGATGAAAGTTAGTTCCTTTACATAGATTTCCAATTCTTGAAAATATATTTATTTCTATACAGTAGAACGTCGTTTATCCGAATCAATTGAGACCGGACACCTTTCGGATACGCGATTGTTCAGAAAAGCGAATGCGATCCATACAGTATATGATACTGGACACTATACAAATATTGAAAATCATCACATATGGGAAACGTGCTTCAAGAAAAAACAAAATGTTGCAATTTTACTTTGATTGTGGAAAATAATCACTTATTTTTCGTTGTACCATTCTACACCTTTTTTTTTTTCAATGTAAGGTATCTGATTCTCTTCAGCAGCAGTAGTTGAGTAGGACAGCACTCTGATCTCGTCATCAATCAGCATTTGAAATCCACAGTCTTTTGCATCGCATGTCATCCAGGTTTCTACATCAACAAAAGAGCACATATACACCCCCTCACTTTGAAATAAACTTACCTAATATTCTGTGCAGATGTTTACCAAATCACACACAGCTGAAATCCCCCAAAATGTCCCTCACCTTGGGTTTTCCCATCACTTTTGGCCTCACAGGAAACAACTGTTGAGCATTGCACTGTTCGAAAACGTATCCAGACTTTGGTTCGGATATTTGACACTCTGGATAGTAAACGTTCAGATAAACAACGTTCTACTGTATACCAAAGTATGTCAAAATATTAATTTTAAGAAAAGCTATGTATGTAGAGAAGAAAAGAAATGTATTTTTATATCAAACCTAACTACTTATTGATTATTTTTAGGAGAGAATGACGACGAAGAAGATGATGATGATGAGAATTATGAAGATATTGATGAAGAGGATGAAGAAGAAATTGATTCCCAAGATGAATCCAACAGATCAATTATCGAGGAACAAAGTCATAACAAATCTACTCATCAAAGTCCTATGTCTAAAGCTACTGCTTCTGATTTTATTTTAAATCCAACGCCTGAAACACTTGTTGCACTTTACAATGCAAAAGAAGATTTTTCATCTGTTCTTCCCAAAGAGCCAACTATTGCAGATTACCTTGAATTATTTTTTAAAATATCATTGGTGGTAGATCTTGATAACAATAATGCTAAATCTGCTGCTTTCAAGTATGCTGATGACCTCTTATCTAAAGCATATAGTCTTGATTCGGAAAAGGCTTTAGAGTTTAATAACCAGTTTTTGGTTATTATTGGACTAATAAAAGGAGAAGAGAAAAAATTCAAGACTGGTTTAGATATTACTGGTACCCTTTTGGTCGTAGAACATGCTGCCAAACAACCATATTTTCGATCTTCTACAAGGGAATTGCTTCAGTTTTTTCTATCCAGACCCTTGCAATATACCACTGCCTCGGGAAAATCAAAACATTTGTTAATGCAAACCTTGTATCAAATTTAATGCTTGTATTACAGTAAGATTCATGTCACCTGCTATTATGTTTGATGCATTATATAAACATTGGTGTATTTTTTTTTAAATATCATTCCATGAACTAATACACTTTCCTTTGTATATCAATTTTAATCTCTATCATCAAAATTTATTACAGTGTCTGACACTACATCGTAAAAATTGCTGGTTAAATTATGCATTATCTTTGTTTAAAAAAATTTATTATGAGGCGAGAGATTTTTTAGTTTTGTATCGAATGGAGGGGATGCAGTGCATATAAAAATGTTAATTTAATTTTTCTGTGTCATAAGATATTTATTGCATATTTAAATTCTGAATATATATTAAAACCATGTAGGGTTTGATTTTTAAATGAAGAGGCATGCTATTGTTATTCTTGCTAATTATACATTTGTATTTGTTTTTTACATTCTCTCAGATTTGTAAAATATCTACACATAAAAGAAAACCTACTAATCACATCATGACAATTTAATGTGTACTTCTGTATATATACATTGGTGGACATGCCCATTTCAAAAAACATCTATAGTGTTTTTAAAATTTAAAAAAAAAACTTTTCAAAATGGAGAATTTATAATTCATGCTATTAAGAGTTTTTTTCTTCTCTTGTTAAATGCAAGGCTTTGTTGTATAAGCTAACTTTTTTGTGTATGTGTGCAAATAAGTGAGATTTTCATAAAATCATTGTCTTTAAAAGATAAAAACTTAAGGAAAGGATTATATACAAGTGACAAAAGGTTATGTCTTGGGGGGGGGGGATGAAGCAAAAACATCTTTTGATTATTTTCGGTTGCAAAAATGTATAACTTCAACTGGGACTAGTTCTTTTTGATGTAGAAACTTAAATTAATTAAAATGAATATTTTTATTATAGATCACATATTGTAATATTATGAAAAATTAAATCTTTTTATTAATAAGTGGATCAATTAATCCTTGATATTTTAACCACACAAAAAAAGGATGTGTTTACTTTCAAGTTTGTTATATTTAAGGAAATAGTAGAAGTCAAAGTTTATTGACTTGCAAAAATATTGGGACAGAAAACACTCTCTCGTACTTCCCAACTGTACTTCAATAATGCTGCGTACTATACCAAAATGTTGTCAGCTTATATGAACTAAATTCTTGAATAAAAATGAATAATTTAATTTGGGAAAAATAATTTGTAATTTTCAAAAGTGGAAATATTTGAAATATTTTCCGTAAAAGCGTTGCACATAGATAAAGTTTTAGAATATATTTTAGCATGATATATATTTTGAGACTTCTACAATTTTTGTATGATGATTTTTATTAAGTTATGGAGACTTATGTTGAATAGTATGTGAAAAATTTAATTTTAATGACCTTTTTTTGGGAGGGGGGGAATGAAGTCACACATTTCAAGAAACAAATTGTCAAAAATAAATACTGATCAAAAGTAACAGGAAAGGTAACTAAATAGTGATGGCGTAGGCCAGAAATATGGTAACGATTACAATTATATGGATTTGGGTCTTGAAATATTGTTATAATATTTTATTTATTTTTTGTCAATTAGTATATCTGAAGAAAAAATTAGTTGTGGTGTCAGATTGCTATTAAATTAATATGTATAAATGTTTTGCATAATGAAATCATTAATATGAATCCTTAAAAATTTGATTTTATTAATTTTTAAAATTTAATTTTATTTTTTAACAGTAAACTTATAAAAGAATTAAAATGCTTCTGCTATATTTTAATTTCTTTGATCAGTGTACTATAAAACATTATTAAATATAATTTTTAATGGAAATAAAATTTTGTTCAAAAATTAATAATTCTATTGAAATTTGGTTGTATTTTGAAGTGAAATAAATGTGATTATAATTAAATTTAAACGGTTGTTTTTGTAAATTAAAAGAACTTTGATTTTTGAAAGCATGAGCATTTAAAATTTGAATGTTCAATCATAATACTCAGTGGCTATCATTCTTAAAAACTCCCATCAAAAAGAATGAATTCTAAATTATCTGAACATTTATCTTTGCTAAAACTTTATTTTTGATAATAAATATTCTGAAAACTATATATTGAAAAAAAAAAGGCTTTATACTCTCTGGAATATTGAAAAATAAACTAATAAAGCATATACTGATGCTTAAATATTTTGTTAAAAATTCCTAGTCACTTATATTTTTAATAAACTTAAATAAAAATAGAAATAAAAGTATGTATTGATTGAAATAAGTCTTCTGCAATACATCTTAGTAATTTCGAATGAACACAACAAGTCCTTAGAATACAAATCAAAATTTTATTTTAATGTTATAAAATCAATTAAAGTATATGTGTGTGTGATATATTTCAAAAATGTAAAGTGGTTATAACAGTGTGATGAGAGAAAATGTTGGAATTATTGATACAAACAAGTTAAATAAAAATTTTGTAACCAGATGTTTATTTTGAAAGATCAAGAATTACAGCAACAATACTTTTGACTGAATTAGTAGAAATTTTTAGTATATGAATCACACAATCCATCAGACTAGTGAAATACAATAACTGAATGGGCAGAAAACAAATTCTTTACATTTATTGTTTTGGAATGAGGAGATATTGATCTAAAATATATTTCTGGTTGTGATGGAAGTATTATATGTTGAAGTAAACTTATTTTCTTCTGTTAGGCAAGGAGATTATAGAATGATTTGGGAAACACATGGGAATTTTGTTTATGAGAAGTCTTGAAATTCTAAATTGCATAACAATTTTAACCAATGTATGGAGGAACCTAGAATGCAAACCAATTTTATTGAATTGATACCAAGCATACAGCTTTATGATTACGGATAATGTATTACTAACAAAACTTATCAAACCTTTTTTATTTTTTAGACTTAGAATATGTATATATCCAGGAAATAAGGTGTGGTAATTTTATTGAAAATGATCGGAATAAAAGAAAATGCCATAATATTTTTCAAAGTTTTATGTAGGAGCCGCGGGTAGCCTAGTGGTAAGAGCATCGGACGCCAGACCGGAAGGCCTGGGCTCGATGCCACCAAATACTCGCCGAGTACAAACGGAGCAAGTGCTCGTTAAATCTGTGGGTCCGAATGGTGCCGCCATCTGTCGTGAGCAAAATCGTGCTGTCACTTTCGTAGGCTAATGACAGACGTATCTCTAGCCCGTTGCCATGATAAATTTCGTGGGCCTCGATCTGACTACGTCAGACAGGTGGCGTAAGCAACAACAGCCTTATTGAAAAAGAATTAAGGATAATTTAACATACAGAAACAAATGAGAAATATTCTTGAGGATATTGTAACTAAAAATGTTTTTCATGTAAAATTGCTCCAATATTTCTGCATATATATGAATGTGATTCTTTTGATGCATGTGGGGGATGGGCAAACTTTTTCGGTCGCGTGCCAAAAATCAATAAAGAAAAGTTTGGCGGACAATTTAAAAAAAATATATATATACAAGTATTACAATTTAAATACGTTAATGAGATGAATGAAATTGCGATTTCACTTGTAAGCTTTCATCATAAGCTTATAGTCTCAAAATTATTTTTCTTGTCTAGACATAAAACATCACAATCGGGGAGCATGCATTGTTAAACGAATCCCCCATCACCACTGAGAACTTTATTATTTTTAGCAATATTGTATGCTAAAATGTAACTTGCATGTGCAACTGCTTCTTGGGTATTGTTTATCTGCGTGAAAATTTTTTGTCGGCCTAATAATTCTTTACAAAGACTTTCTGAGTTTTGTTTTCTTTCATATTCGAACATTGCTTCGTAATTGGAATTCTTACGCTTAGATGGGAAATGGTATATCCTTTGAAGGTCTGCTACAGCACAGATGAGACACACTGGGTTTATCTTTTACAACTGTAAAGAGGTTTCCAGAGGTCCGTTCATCGTTAAAAGTACGGCACCCTGAATCAACTTTACATTTTTTAGTAGCCATTCTGGCGTTTAAATACTTTTGCGAACAACCCAAACAGGCACTAACTACGCTATACTTATAATAATTTTCTCACTATTCACAATGATGTATGTCCGCAATCTTTCCATACGTAATCAATAATAATAGAACTCGCGCCAAAAGAGAAAGCTTAAAATAGGGAGCTGGCACGTGAGGTTTAATTTATCTATATTGGATTCCCATATGCCTGCTCCTCGAGAAATTTTATGTATTGACATCATATATCTACAGTGGCGGATTAAGCGGGTGTCGGACCTGGCGGCCTCCAGGGCTGGTAGGGGCCCCAAGCTTGATGAGTGCAAAGGCCAGCGGCAAACCAACCACGCCACCTTGGAACAAAAAAATGAAAACAGAGATACAATGAAACCCCCGCTAGAAATTTATCGACATGCAAGAGAAATCCTAGTGTAGAAAAACTTTTGAAAATATTTTTAACATTACCGATATCGAATACATCAGGTGAATGGTCTTTTTTAGTTTTAAAGCATGTTAAGAATAATTTACTATGGGAGAAAATACAAATTGAATGACATGGCCATATTATATACAGAATAAAATGTTTTACACAAAATAGATATGGTAAAAATAAAATCGATGAATTTGCCAAACAGAAATCAAATTGTATAGCAAAACTGTAAGCTCTTAAGTAAGGTTTTTAATATTTTTTTTATATACAGTTAAGATTTTTCTTTAGCCGATGAGTTTTATAATAGCACTAGATTTTATTTTGAGAATATAAAGTAAGCGATTATTTTCACTATTTTAATTTTTCGACTCTTAAGCCCATGGGCCCCAAACCTTTTACCGCCAGGGCCCTCCAACTACCTTAATCCGCCTCTGTGTATATCCCTCTATTCATTCTCTGTGTATATCCACTCTATTCATTCCCCCCCCCGAGAGATAGATAACGCCTGTTCGCGCCAATCTACGGTTAAAATTAACCAAGAAGTTTCACTTTTAACACTTTACCGTTTGAAAGAAGTTTGTGCTTGCTATTTCCGTCGATTTACGGTTTTTAGAACAAAAATAGAGAAAAAAATAATATTTATATACAAAATAGAAAATAAAATGGATGTATAAATATATGTTTCTTTTAATTTGTGTGTCTCGGGCTAGTATATTAAAATTCTGTCCACGGGCCGATAGAACCTTGTGGTGGTCCAGAGTTGGGCTGCGGGCCGTAGTTTGCCTATCCCTAATTTGATGCATTAGGATTTTTTTTTTCTTGAAAAAAATAAACCATTTAAGTTAGCTAAAGTTTTTTTTTCCTTCCAAATTTCTTCCAAACCGAAGTGCCTGAATAGCTATGAGGGACACTGTTAGAATCTCTAGACCAAAATTCTTATACTACATGGTGGGACAAATTAAAGTGGCCCGGATGAGTGGATACGACTGGACGATGAGTGTGACGCGCATACCAAGTGATCGAAAGCCGATTAGATCTTAGAGCGGGCTGGGTCAATGTGAGTCGATCCGTGGAAATCCATTTGTGACAACATGAATTAAGGAGGAAAAGACCTAGAGTTACTTTGAACAGGATGGTGCAACTGCCCATACATCGCACTGAACCATGGATCACATTTACACAATCTTCACGCCAGACAGTTATTAGCAAAGGTCAGTCTGGTCTCGGCCCTTACTGGTCACCTGTTCTGTCACTGTGCGGTTTCTTTTTGTGGGAAATCCTCGAGTCTAAGGTGTTCGCAACAACTCTCATAGTCTTCAAGAAATGCAGCAGAACATTTCCGATGAGATTGCAGTTCATTTTGAGCGCCATAAGCAGGTTAACGAATTATCTCCTTTCCTTTATCATCTGGAACTTTGTTCTAGGGGTCACTTTTATTTGCCCCACCCTGTACTTTAGTATTCTAATCAAAAGAGAATATATATTTAAGGAACAATCTGTAGCTGAAATTTTTTCGCTACGGTAGCTGACTGTTCATGGTCACCAACTCATGACCAGTGAGTCGCAAGTCCTGGTATGACCGTGTAGATGTACGTTAAATTTGTCACACATGATTCAGTTCTCATGTTGGCGTGGTTGGTAGAGAGAGAATGCCAGTTCAAACGTCGTCATTTTCACATGACGGAGGCTCAAAATTACGAGGCTTACCTCGCGTTGGCTTAGAGTCAACTTAAATAAAAAATCAAATCAAGCTACCAAAATTTTGTACCTTATCAAAAATGGAAAATTTAACAGTCAGATGGTCCATACCCCACAAAATCCGTAACTTTAACTGTTGTTGTAACAGTCGGGTGCTGCAAGATCTGTATGGTGTGACCGGTAATGAATTAACTGCTTCAATCATGTGACTGTGTGACCGTGGTAGCTTGGTAATCAAGGTAATGGACTCATGTCTGGCTTGACATTTCGGGCTAAGTACCACTGAAGACCCGCCGTGAAGGGAGTGATGCACGTTAAATCTGTCGAAGCTCAAATGTGCTCCCGTTGGTGTTGTGTGGAAGTTAGAAGAGAGGTGCCAACTCAGTTGTCGTCCTCGACATGGTTCAAAATTGCGAGGTCCATCGCCAAAAGCTCTCGTGTAGCTGAATAGTGTGACTTTAATATTCTCTCATTCATTTGACGATGTGGATGGTCTAACTCTACAATAGCGAGAGGTTAAACAATAGAGCACGTCTAAAAAGTAGGAGAATTCTTAATATCTATCAATAGGTTCTGAAGTATTAATAAATCCATCAAATTCTTTCGGAGCATAAGGTGAGGGCTAAGCCTCTAGAACTACAGTGTCATCACTGTACTGAACTGAATTGTAAGATCTGAAATGAGAGTTAAGCAATATTTAATTGATTGATCATATACTTTTAAACAGAGGGGTGAGTATATTTTTTATTTAAAAAATTTTTTCCCCCGTAAAATGTGTTCTCTAAGCTATGTTCAATTACAGTTCACACTTGGATATAACGAATAACTCTTGAACTGTTTCCAAACCATAAGATCATGAAAATGCAGACTTTTACATGGTACGGTCTGCTTCTGATTTTTACAAGGTGTTGCGGTCCACTCAGTGGTGTAGGTGTGGTGAGTTAAAAAAGGTCAACAATGTTTATATTATAACAATAATAAGTACAAAATATGTACTTGCATAACTACAATAAAAAAACTTGCACTTTAAACCACGTTTAAAGAAAAACGCAAGATACAAAGATGAAAATAATACTCACAAATTTAATAATTATCACATGATGTATTTATTATCCAACAATTCACAATGCATTAAAAAATAAATAATTTTCATTTAAAGTTATTTCTCGTAGTTAGTAGAAGACTTAGTCTGTGTGTGTTCTGTCCGCAAATCTTGAATGTATATCTCGGTATATATGTAATTATTAACCGCTAACCTTTCACTGGATTCTTAGTGGTCGTGTATGAAACGGAAACAATATGTTGTTCTTTGAAAATGCATATTCACATAGGTAGATCAGTCGCATCGATTGCGAAAAGCCAATTCTCTAGTCTAGCTAGTGTCGTTGTTATATAAATATGTTCTTTTTAGTTTGGGTGTCTTGGCTATTAGTAAAGGCGGTCACCCCAAAATGTCTTGGCGGTTCACCGATCGATCGCGATCGACTTAATTCTCAACCTTGCATAAGATATATCAAATCTTTTGGCTGTGTGTTTTTATTGCAATTATTTTTTCTAATGGTAACTTTCATGCAGTGCAATGTTCACATGTTAAAAATAACTATTTTATTTGAGAAACATGAAATTTTAGAATCTGTATGCTAATGTGAATAACTTGTCGCTTAAATTTCTGCAGTTATTTTATTGGTTGCAGGTTCTGATCATCAGTGCAGGTTTATCCATTGGGCACTTGGGGTGGGTGGCTAGGGGCCCAGGGCATCCTAGAAGGGTCCGGATAGCTGGATAGCTTTTTATATAATAAATTAAAATCCTCCAGTGCCAAGGGGCCTGTAGATCTTATGCACTCAGGGCCCGAAATGACCTTAAATCGGCACTGCTTATCGTTGCTTTCAGAAATCATTGAATGTAGTAAGATGAACAAATATTTACCTAAAATACCTAACAAAATTTCTGCGTGTATTCTGTTCTGAAAGTGGGATGCATATTATGCCAATTGGGTTTTTGTCTTTATCTCAGTATTTCTCAAAGGTTTTTCCAGTTAAGTATTAGTGTTCAACTCAAGTACTGTGTTAAAAAAAAACTCAGTAGAAACTTAAATGAACTAACATTGTTGTTTTAATTTGCTTTTTGAGCTGTTGTAGAGTGGAGTGCTCTACTCGCTTTACTATTTTTACTTCAATATAGCCATCAAGTATAGTGGTTACGGACGCTGATTGCTGTACCGTAGGGCCTGGCTTCGAATCCGGAAGAAGGCATGGGAGTTTGTATATGAATAGTGTCTGTGCGGCGGGGGGGGGGGCACTTTAAATATTCATCTAGGGGGTAGGGGAAGAGGCCCCTGACCAGACCCAGGGTGTTCTCTCTCAAAATTGGAGTTAACAGTTATTGGAAATGAGCTAAATAGTACTGTCACCTGTATGGTGCTGAAGTCTGCGGTTAATTTCGTGGGCCTTGATCTGATGCGGATAAGGTGGCATCAGAAACAATACACATCAATGTCAGTTTTTGCTGTGTCATGGAGAGGAGGGAAGAATGAAATTTAAATTTGATCTAAATGTACTGGTGTTTTGTCTTTTACGTCTGTTGTCAAAGCTCAGTTTTCATTTTTGTCATAATTAAGGACTCTCACATACTTAGTTTTAAAACATACATAACTTACTGATGGCAGCAAGAGTGATCTAGGTCATACTGGCAGTGGTGTCTACATTAAGACCTCTACTTCTACTCTCGGTCTCAAATAGAGAAATTCGAAATCTTGTTCTGTTTTCAGATCAGAACTAATAGTTATTAAAAAGAGTTATTAAAAGTTGGTAATTTTGCTGAACCTGATTTTAAAAGCATTTGGATATTGACCGATAGCCTTTCCTCTATCCAACATCTAAGTAACTAGAAGGAGGTTGGTGACAGGGTTGGAATATCTAACTTAAAATTTATTGACAAATTATCTGGGAACTTTGTATTCCATATTCAATGGATTCCATCCCACCTCAGAATTATTAGTAATGAGATAGCAGACTCACACATAAGCAAAAGCTGCACCTTTGGACACTCCCCCGGCGTGATATGTCTTCTAAACTCATGTCCATAAATTAAGGATGATTCAGAATCGCAGGAAAATCGAATTCTAGAGTAAAATGTTCACATGTAGAATCATCTTCAAGAATAATAGGCAAATTACAGGCAGCCTCCAGAGGACGCCGATAGTGCGTCACAATGGCGAGGGTGTAAGGGAGGAGTATATAAGGTATGGGTGGCACAGAAATAAAATGGCTCACAAGCCTTCTGTAAGCCACTGAGTTTTATAACTGAATAATGATGCAGAAGACGCACATGTGGATGATTTTTTTATATGGTAGAATTACGAGTATTAGCCGTCTGGAATGTGAGCGCACTTAGATGTAAGTATACGAGGAGCTTGGAATTGTGCCCCAAGTGTCATCTCTAGGCTTTGGTAATGATTTAAAAGTAACGGAAATGTCAATAGGTGTTATAGTACAGGTCACCCTCGAGTTACAACGCCAAATGAATACCGCTGTTTGGCAATAACAGCTTAAAAGAAGCAGACGGAGCACAGCATCTGACCTATCTCATCCACTGTCTGCACTCATGGGTCCTATAGTTTCAAGGTAAACCATGTACAGATGTTTGGGGCATATTAGTCTATTTACTAACAAGCCTATCGGATGTGTTCCACTCGCTGTAGCTTACTGGCGCCAGTAGTTAGCCTGGAGTAGAGAACATCCAATGTGGACATCGTCACAGCGGGCTTATATGATGTTTTCCGACGAGTCCAAGTTTAGTTTGCAGTCTGATTCATGTCGGACTTTCATATAGAGAACGTCAGGTACCCATTACCCCCAAAACACATTATTGGACTTCACAGTTATGGTAGTGCAATGTTGTTCATTTGAGGAGAGTTATACTGGGCTTTAGAACAGATACGCATATACAAATCTGAACCATGACACAGGTTAAATTTATCGGGATGTTATTCTGAAACATGTACATTTGTTTAGGTGAGCTATGAGCACAGAATTTGTATTTACAGGTGACAACCACACTGAGGCGTAAAATGTATTAACCTTCATACCAACCAAAAATACTAAGTTTTTGTACAGGGAGTATTTCTTATAATCACTGCCTGGAGCAAAATTTGTTGGTTCTTATCAATGGTTTCATACATGCACCATCTTTTGTTGTTCTTTATCTTTTGTTTAATAAGTGGGCTTTAGGAATAAGTCACGTTTGTTTTGCTTCTGAACCTTTATTTGCCAGAGCTAACATTATCCTGCATTTATGGACATGAGTGTACTTTCAGCGAGGGGATCTCCAATAATAAGAAAAAGCAAGGGGGTCTCTAGAGAGTTTTCCTGAATTTGTTTGGTACCCACAAAAAGAGCCTTGGTGGTTCCATGTACTTTGAAGGTCACAGAGGCCACAGACTTACACTGGTGTCCAAAAGTTAAGCAAAATTGATAATTATGTGAATAAAGAAGGAACTGTAAATTAAAATGGCGGGAAAGTGATATGCGAGTGTAAAATGGTTATAAAATAAGGAAGCAAATCAAAAGAATGATAATAATTAATTTTATTATCCAAAGTAGCAGTTTGAAAGAAAACTGAGCATAGCAAGGATTCACACTTTAAAGAAAAAATGAAAGAAAACATTAAATAAAATACTGATGCTGCAATTTAATAAGGCGTGTGGTCACCTCTGACAGCCAGGCACGCTGCACAGCGATTTACCATACTTGCTATGAGATGATGAATGAGTTGTGGACTCAAACGGTTCCAAGCTTCTTAGAGAGCTCTCTTCAGTTCTGTAGTGGAGCTTGGTGGGTGCGAAAGGGCTGCAATTTGTCTCCCGAGCATATCCCATACATACATGCTCAATAGGATTTAAATCAGGGGAGTTCGCAGGCCACGACATGCGCTGGATGTTTTCCGTTTCAAGGAAGTCATCAATCAGCATCGCTCGGTAACAGGGCGCATTATCATCCATGAACATGAAGTCAGGTCCGACAGCACCTCGAAACAAGTGAATAAAGGCTCAAGAACTTTGTTTCTGTATCTTTGAGCAGTCACAGACCCTGTGTCAAAGAAATGGAGGTCTGTGCGGCCGTCCATCATGATGCCTGCCCATACCGTTACTCCCCTTGATGTAAAATGATGTCTTTCCGTTATGTTTCTTGGTTCAAAACGTGTTCCGCGTTCTCTCCATATCCTTACCCGCCGAGAATCACTACTCAGACTAAACCGAGACTCGTCACTGAACATCACATTGGCCCACTCTCTCACACTCCAATGTTGATATTTCAAACTTCAATTCAAACGAGCGCGTTTATGCACAGACGTGAGGGAATGCAAACTGCTGGTCTTCTGGCATACAGGCCAGCATGATTGAGTCTTCTGTAAACAGTTTGTCTCGAAATTCGTATTCCTGTGGCGACTGTGAGCGCCAAACCCAGTGCTCTGGTAGTACTGTCCCTCTGACCTCGCGCACTTATTACCAGATATCGGTCTTGGCGAGGGTTTGTGACTCTTGGTCGACCTGATACTGGTTGTCGGGTAACATCTCCCGTTCTTTGAAACCTCTGTCACAGTCTTGAAATCACAGACTGGTCCACATTCAGAATTCGAGACACTTTTGTTTGTGATCGTGAGGATTCCAGCATTCCAACGATTCTTCCTTTCGTAAACATGTCCAATTGGCGTCTTTGTGCCATCATTCACCTTGTTTGATGGTTAACAACGTTCCTTCGCACAGCAATTGCACGAAACTTGTCTGAACTGCCTATGCTGCGTGAATCGGTTTCTCCGCGTTCCGACATGCGCCGGTCTTTCGCGCAGGACGTAGTCGACTGAAAAGTTTTGCATAAACTCAATGTTTCTTCTTCACCCAATTAATATCCGCAAGAAATTTGGAATAATTTTACGAATATTTACTCCATGTTTTTCGCATTTTATGATTTATGCTTAACTTTTGGACACCATTGTACTTGCATATCTCGATTTGCTAATAGACACTTGAAACCGCTCACCTTTGAATAGGAACTACACGTTTTTAAGATCTGTACAGAATGTAATGCTGCTCAGGCATCACCTGAACTTACACTGCTTAAATTTTAACTTAGACGAGGTGTTCTTAAAACCTTTTTCATTCTTGGATTTTTTGGAAGTATACGGACTGAAGGAGTTAATCTAGTCTTAGATAGCCCAACTTAAGGGATTAGAAACAACAACATAATTAAAAACTTTTCATATTATGTTGTAACGGGTCTATCCATGATTCTTTTATGATAATTATTGGGTAAAATTAATCTTTAACTGTGATTTTGGTTGAAAAACTCGCTCAGTGAAGAAGACGAGATTTATGCAAATGAGAACTGCTATTTAAGTGTTTGCGTTAGAGTAGGCAACGATGGTTGAAAGTGGAGATTGAAGCGTGAATAAGATTACGATTGGAGGTTGTATAGTTAAGTAAATTATCTAAAGAGAATCCAAATAAAGGAGTCAAGAGCGCTCCAATTATAAGGTAAGTGTGTTTATTTATATGATAATTAAGTTATTCCTAAGTGATTGCTTTCCCGGGGTTAATTTTTTAGTGCATCCCCTCACTTAAATTGATTAGTGTGATTAAGTGAAATTAATCATAAAATTGTATTTAAATTACTATGACTGATATTTGCTTGAACCTCCAAACACCAAAGTCAACCGGAAAGTTACAATGTTTTTAAATACATTTGTTTGAGAACAAAATTGTTTTTGTTCCAGAATTTTCTTTTCTCCAAACTATTTGGATGAGCTTACACTTTATTGTGAGATAAAGAAAAGCATTCAGAGAAAACTATACTGAATTCAGTAAGTGTTTCTTAAGTAGAGAAAAAGAAACTCCTTGTGTAACTTTAAAGAGCTTTTCGTTAGATATATTTTCTCCTGAAATCAGAGTTTTAAGACAACAGTTGGTTTGCAAAATCTTTTCCAATTTATTTATATTATTATACTATCTTCTAAATAAATAGAATGGAAAATCTGCAAAAACTGATACAAAACACAAAATTACGTCAATACAATCATGTATAAAATCTTATGTAAATATTACTGTTTATGTTGATTACCACATTTTTAAAAAAACATTGTTTTCATTATAGTTTCAAATCAAATTTTTATCCTATGATCTTGTGTCTGGTCCTTACATTTTTGCTGATCCTTCAGTTTATTTTTTAATTCCTTAAGAAAAAAGAACTGCTGATTTCAGTAAATAAGAAATCAGATAATATATTACATCATTAGACGTGTGTAGCTTACAAGTTTAAAACATGGCTCTGATAAAACAACACGACGCTTTTTTTATATAAATTTCGATATATAAATAAATGACTATAACTCAATCATTTTAAATGTTTCTTAACTTGATTTTGGTTTTTATTTGTATAAAAAAAAACCTATATTTTTCTAAAAAAAAAGATAAAACAAGAAATTATTTTTAAAAAATTATATAATAGCACACAAAAGTGAATGCACAATGAATTGTTTATACAATAAATTGCTTTGCATTCGAAATCCTGCTCAATAAAGTTACTTCTATATATAGACTGCATGTAAAACGTTTTAGATTTATTAGAAATATAGAATACAGTCGGACCCGGATTTAACGAATTTACCGGTACCGAACATTTTGTTCTTTATTTTAAGGTTATTCGTAATATACGGATTTTTTTAAAAAAATACAATTCCTATTTTCTTAGCACTTACCTTTTGGAAATTCTATAAACCACTACTCAAAAAGTATTCATAGTTTGAGATTACACACTTTTAATTCAGCAACTGTGAATGCTATTAGCGAATTATTACGCACCAGCTAAATAGAATTTTTTAAATATTGACTAACTGATGTTTAACAATCTTTTTGATTCCTGGCTCGAAAATGTTCTTTTTCGACTTAATGCAAAGAAGAAAATACTGCTGTAATCACCCTTTTTTCAGACTACTCCAATATTAATAGTAGAAAGACTTTCACGCCCTCTAGCAGGTAGAACAATCTTCAGTGATGGCCAAGCTTCGGAGCTGTAAGCACGTACGAGCATACGCTCCGATCCCTTTTAATTCTAATCTAAATGTTAGTTCTCTAGTTATGTATGTAAATGTTTGTTTTGTCTAATAAATGTGTTTTAATTAACTAGTGCAGCGTTTCTCAAACTGTGGGGTGCGCCCCCCTTGGGGGGAGGGTTATAACTCTACGAGGGAGGCGCGAGCATATTGAAAAGTTGAAAACTAGAGATTATTTAAGAAAATTACTAATCTACTGAAATAAACGGGGAAAAAACATTCTGACATAATAAAAAATAAGACACATTTACACTGATATAATGCACTTATAAATGTATTTGTACTACACAATGTATTTTATAATTAATTTAGAAATGCTAAGTTAAGGACACAAGTTTAATAATTTCTAATGACCCCGTGATCTTTTCATATACAAAATTATATACAAAAATAAAGACTTGTCTTGATAATTTGTACGGTTTATAATTAATCCCTTGGCTGCCGATTAAAAGTTACGCAAGTCGTTCCCCAATGCCACCGTTTTCCAAGTAAGTAGGCATGCGTATGTGAAGTATTGGGGGGAGGGGAGAGAAGAAAAAGAATAAATAAGCAAATCCTTCCCAAAAATACCGCCAAGTCCCATTTATTGTATTCCAAAGCTTTCAGAATAATTTTTATGGATGCAGTGCACAGAAAAGATCGTACTTCGGAAAGACGTATATATACGTTCAGGGGAAATAACGCTTTGGCTGAGTGAGACGTTTATATATGCCCTTAAGAGGTTTAAGTTGTATTGTAGCTTTAGCATCAAAGTATAGTTTTTTTGAAATCAATACATTGTGTTGTTGTATGGAATTATGATTGAATATTGGGTCGCAAGCATTGGAAGTTTGAGAAGCACTGAACTAGTGGATTAGTTAAGACCCCCTTCGCCACGAGTCCCTTTATTACATTGGGTCACCCCTTCATAACTGCGTCATTTACACCCTCCAACATAAGGCTAGTTTTCAGTTTCCAATGCAAAGCACTTGAAAATGCAATTGATTAATATTTCAATGTCTGTTTTATTTTTGACGATTTTTCACGACAAAAGGAATTTCCTGTCCTATTAAAAACTCATGCGATAGGTTACACCAGTGTTCAACTGTGTTCCACGGAACCCTGGGATTCCACAAGACATGCCCACGATCACAATAAAACAATCGAGTAGAAACAAATATGTATGCAAAATGGATTTACGTTATAAAGAACGTGAATCCATTTTGTATTCACATCTTACATTTTTACAAGTACCTAAAGCTCGTCCTATTAATTGAAACTGAAAATTTTCTATATATCTAGTAACTTTATTTTGCAACACTTTTTAAAGTTTTATTTTAATGTAATAAATGAATGTTAAAATGTTTTATCTTTTTATATACAGTCGACTCTCGATAATTCAAACTTTCGATTATACGAACCTCTCGTTAATTCGAAGTATATATGCTCAGTCCCTAGAAAAATTCTTGATATTTCGAACTAAAACAATACGTTTGGTACACTTAATATTTCGAAGTAAACTCTGTGGCTAGTTCGAAGTTATCTTGAGAAACTCTCGAAAATTCAAACACTCATTATTATGTGATGTCCTGTAATAAACAAGTTGGATCTTACAAGTTGCGTTGAGTTGTTTCTGCGTGTCTCCCCTGTAACGTAGCCCTTTTGATGACCATCTGTCGAGTTCATAGTGTTTTCCTGTTCCTCAGACGAAAAGACACTTCTATTGTTTTCATTCCCTTAAGTGGACAACAGACCAACCGCACCTGCTGTCAGCCATCCATATCTTTCGTTTAACACATGGCTTTGCTACACATGTGTTCAGAAAGGATGGTCCGCTATTGTGAATAAGCGATGCGTAGGATTGTGTATGAATGTATTGAATATATTCTTTTAATATAGGATTTTTAACTTCTTTAAAATATGCATACTGTGTAATATGTACTTTTTAAAAATACTTTAAAATAATTTTATGCATATGTGCACTTTTTGTTTTATTACATAGTTTCAAATTTAAATGTGTTAGAAAAAAAAATGACTCGGAGGCAAAGATAGATGAAAATATGATTAAAATAGCATGAATCAGCTCCTTCAAACAGTTAAATGTGCGTGTCTGGATTCAAATTCAATGTTTCCAAAATTTCTATACTGGCATTTTTACTTATATTGCTTGATAATCTTTCTGTTTAAATCAATTCCAACTTTTTCCTTGTTTCAATAAATGTTTGAGTCCATATTGAACCAGGCTGGAAATCAATCAGTTGCATTTCGAATTTTCCAAATTTCCAACCAATCGAATTGTATTAAATCCAGTTAATCAATTGAAGTCTCATCAGTGTACATAATAAACCTGAGCGCGTCTCCGAAAAATCTTCGAACTGAGTTTGGGAAGTACTTGTAGTTTCTTGTAATAATATCGCGTTTCTGAAAATATGCAGTTAAGTGTCAAAATCGAGTGTGAATGAGATCCTTCGTGACTATAATTATTTACGATAATTATGTTTTATTTGTGTCTTGAAGCTTTACGTTCAGTTCATTGAAATGTTGACATCTGTTTGTGAAAAACATCAATTTTGAAAGCCATATAACATCCAAAAACTGTGGATATTGTTCAATTTCCCTCTGATTTTGCAGATACAGTCTGATTTCTTCCAAGTAGTCAACAAATCTTTGAAGTACGTTCCCGTGACTCAACCAGCGAACATTATTATACATTAATATAAGTCATTATACACCGAGTTGACTTCCTCCAACAAAGCATCTTGCATTTTTTTGTTTTTTTTGTTGCTGAACTAGCCATGTTAAATAGTTAAAATTCGTAAATATAACGCAAATAAACTTTAAAGTACAGTTGTGTCAAAAAAGTTGACTATGCTATGGGTAGAGAAACTTTACAGTGTTATTTTGAATTAAAGTACAAACCCTTTTAAACGGTAGCGTGCCCAAAATATTGTGTCGCGTGCCATCAGTGGCACACTTGCCATTGGTTCGCCATCCTTGGCCTGTAACATGTGTTGATCTACTTTAAATATTATTTTGAGATATATTCTTCGAAGTATGTGTATGGAATTGGGTTCCACCAAAACACTTTCTAGTTCTAAGGGTTCCTCGGAAGCGCCTTCAAGTTCTAGGGTTCCGTGAGATGAAAAAGTTTGAAGACCACCGGATTACACTATATATATATATGACGACTCATCTGCACCAGTCAAGTCTAATACTCTTTCCTTTTTTCTTTACACCCCTTTTGGGCAGCCAATAAGAGTCTCTATCCTCATCCATCTTCGACAATCAGAGAGCAATGTCTCAGCTCTCAACCATGTCAAAAAACTCCAAGGAAAGGAACAAAAATTCAAGTGAAGATACCACTATAAGTCAAGCCTCCGGGTCTCTTCGCAACAACCAGTCGCCATCATGCCTTCCCGCAGAATTAAAAACGCAACTAGAGTCGTTTCAACATCTAAGACTTTCATAATATGGAATGGAGGACTGTTTTACAGTGCAGATGCTCACAGATACAAATGTCAAGTCTAATAATGGGCTGCACCCTTTCACTTCGAAATGTGCTGCTTACAAGAAAAGTTTTTCTGTTCCGGACAAAAAAAAAATATGCAATTTGAAAAAAAAAATCCAATTTTTTCTGATCCAAACTAATAAAAAAATTTGACTGTTGAAATAATTCGTTTATTCTAGGTTTATTACCCATTAAATAGGGTTTTTACCTTCACTTAAATCGAGGGAAAAGAAAAATTCCTTAAATAGGGATTCGGTAAATCGTGGTCTGACTGCATTTACATAAAGATTGTATGTTCCTCGATTCGTAGAATTGATTCAACTTCTAGTACATTTTGTACTTTGGGGAACAAAGATTTTACATCCAAAAATAGTTTCGAAAGTCGGAAAAGAATAAGAACAAATGCAGCGTCCAACAATGACTATCAAAAAGCAACCAAAAGCGATAAAAAAGCAAGGAAAACCCAAAATGAAACGATAAAAGAAAAAAAAAATTTTTATTCACAAGACAAAAAGATGTAGGCTACAGTTCTTACTATTGCCATCCAGCAATACGAAAAAAAAAGTTCTTATAAAGAAAAAGAAAACAAGGAAGGGGAAAAAAATCGTCTGTTTTATTAAGTTTCTTCGTTCGGGAGAAAACGACGCTTTCTTTTCGGATTTTTCCCATTTAATGCCTTAAGTCGTACTTCTTCTGTAGTATTAATGTTTTTTGAAACAGTCATTTCTGAGTCTGCAGAAATACGCTTTTTTTTTGCGTAGGTTGCAAGAATTTAAAAGAGGTTATTCACTCGCTATCAAAAGTATTACGGACCGCTTCGGAAGAACAGTAATTGCTTGCTTTTATCACAGAAAACCCGTTAAAGAAGTTTGTCAAGATGGGTGATTTTAAGGAAAATGGTCTGAATGGAATGCTCTCAAATGGGGGCCATTAGATTTTTAAATATTTGCCTCGTGTTTGACTGTATGTGTGCATCTGTATAATTTATGTACCTTCTGTTATATTTGTATGAAAATAGTAAAAAGAATATTTTAAAAGCAAAATATTTTACCAGTAAATAATTCATGTATGAAAAATTTACATAGTTTCTTTTAAATTCACTTTAATATTACTTTACTATTTTCTTTTTGATGGGTCACAATGTGATTTAATTGACAAATATCGGTCAAAAATTCAAATAAGATTTTTTTTAGCCTAATTTTTTTATATATGTTATATAACTTTGTATAGTCTCACAAAATTCAAAAACTCGTAAGTTTAAAAAATTCAGAGTTATGATAACTTTTATGTTCATTTTTGTCAGGGGCAAATAAAAACCTTAAATGGATTTATCTCAGAAAGAAGAAAATAACTCATTTATCTTCATTTAAAATACTCAGGCTTTTTTACTATTATGCCGAATGCTTAACTTCACTTCTTTTTTTTTTTTTTACCTATTAATGTTGTAAATCAAATGTAAAATGAATAGATGGCGCTGCAAGTCATCTGAGAATTATACTTTTTTATCTTGTAAAATTAGTTTTGTAATGTTCTTTGTACGGTGTAATGTCTTCTGTGCAGTACCGATTTAACCTCATTTCGGGCCCTAGGCGCAGAAGATCTACATGCCCCCTTGGCACTGTAAGATCGAAATTTATAACCAGAAAATCTTATTAAATCCAGCTCCTCCGGGCCCCTGGGCACGCGCCCCAAGCGCTCAATGGATAAACCGGCACTGCTTCTGTGTTGTATAAGGAAATAAACCAAAATAAGTAAAAAGATGGACTGAATTAATGGAATAATATAAACATACAATTGATATAATCGCTTAACTGGTGTTCAGTATTCTGGAAATATAACAATTACTATTATCAAGCGTAACAAAAGTTAGTATACATTTTTGAATCAAAGCAATACTTAATTTTTAAAAAAATAGTTAAATTTAGATTTTACTTTCCAAGGAGTTTTCAATAACCATTCAGATAAAAAAAAGTATTTTACTTATATCTTTCATGCTAGTCAAACCCCATCCCAACTTTTGTTATACATTGCTTGTGACATATTTGTAAGTTAAGTTCCATGTGTGTACTTCAATTATTGTATAGAAAGAGTAGTATTTTAAAAATTTTCTTTAAAAAAATTAAATGATGAGTCTTTTGTAGTATTTTGAACACAAAAGCTGTTTTAAGTAATCCATATACATCATTAGAAGTACAAAAAACCGTAAAAACCATTAAATCAAAAAAAAAATTTATAAATCGTACCATCGTTTTATTATGAATAAAACTAACTCGGGAATGCTTTAAGATCTATATTATTTCTTTGCATTTTTTACAAAGTTAACCTGCCAATAACAAGCCAGAAATAATTTATCTGTTACAAATGAGGATTAAAAATTTTACTTTTATTAGCCTATTAATAGCCTTGCAGTATGGTTCATACTACAATGGGTCAAATTCATGTGACGTCATTGTCACATGATAAATGCAATCACATGCGTCCAGCCATCTTCACTGTTGCCAACTTTTGCTTTTTGCAAATTCTTTTATATATTATTCATTTGCAAACATTAATAATGCACATAGGTAAATAAAATGCATTTAATTTAAAAGTACATATACACAGAAATTTCACTGAATTAAGGATAGTAAGGGTTATGCAAATTGTATGCGCAAGTGAGGGCGCTGGGGTAATTACACATATAGCGCGTACTGTGGTTGTTCTGAATTAGTTGTTGGAATTGCCATTATGGGTAAACTGCCTGATTTAGACGCCTTCGATCGCGGACAAATCGTTGGTGCGCGACGCATGGACTATAGAATTCAGGCTTTCTTCGGTTTTTTGCAGGTTCGTTTTAATTAGTCAATAGTCAATAAATTCTTCTCCAGTAATAACTCAATTAAAGTTAATAACAAAACAACTTTAATAATCCAAAAATTACCAATTGTTAAAATGGTTCGGAGCTGGTTATAGCGCCAGCCACTCGCTTCAAAGGGTTTCATACATCTAGTAAGCAAAACACTTTTTTACAAAAACAAGGGGGGGGGGGAGGGTTACAACAATTTTGTAGTGTAAAGAATCATCGCCATGGGGTCGACGAACTGGGGTTTTAACATGGACCAGTCAATTTCCGAAATCGTCAGAGAGCCAGAATTTTCAAGGTCGACAGTTTCAAGAGTATACCAAGAATACATGGATGGTGGACAAAAAAGCTAGCAATCGGTCAAACTTCAAAGGACAATTAGCCTCGACAGAGCATGGTAAAAGACGGCTCAGGCGTATTGTACGTAGCCAGCGATGCCAAGCATTAGCTCAAATTAACACCCAGTTAAGTGACGGTGTCAGTCGTACAGTCAGTAGACGGACTATGAGTTTTAGGAATGAGTTCGATCTACGAGAGTACCATTGCTCAATTATCGCCATTAGGTTGCACGTCTTGTCTAATTAAGAGAGTACAGAGACTGGAGTGTCGAGGACTGGAAACGAGTAACATGGAGTTATGAGTCTCGATTCCTACTATTTAATGCCGACGGGAGGCTTCAGGCTCATGAAGCCAGGGATCCTGCATGCTAGGTCGGAACTGTACAAGGACATGGTGGCTCAATCATGGTCTGGGGTGTTTTTTCATGGCCCTATTTAGGATCTTTGGTGCGTGTACCAACCTCCCTCAATGCAATTCGGTACGTAGAGTTGCTGGGTAATCACCTCCATCCGCTTATGCTATTTTTTTATCCGCACGGGAATGGAGTTTTTCAGCAAGACAACTGTACCTTTCACAAGTTTCTGTTGGCTACTGGTTGGTTGGATGAGCATTCCTCTGACTTTTCTGTCATAAATTGGCCATCTAGAAGTTCAGACTTAAATCCTATTGAGCATCCCTGAGATACTTTGGGAAAATACGTGAAAGGCCATCATACATCACCAACGGACCGTACTGAATTATGGACAGCTTTAGCCAATATTTGGCAACTCATTCCCGTGGAACATTTCCAGAAACTTGTTGAATCTATGCCTCGTCGTGTGACAGCCGTTATCAAGACCAGAGGAGGCCCAACTCGTTACTAGGTAGGTATCCCTAATTCAGTGGCATTTCAGTGTATAACAATTTTTTTTTAAATTTTGGAAATTTTTTGAGGAATTTTAATACTTGAACGAAACCTCAAAATCAAATCTGAAATTATGTCTAAATTTTACAATTAGAACAACAAGTACAAGTCTGATGTCAGCTTTGAATTCATGGAGAACACGTGATTGCATTTATCATGTGACTGACATGAATTCAGCCTATTCCCACCTTTTTTCGATTAATACTGAACTTAACTTTAAAATATTGTCACTAAACCAATGAAAAAGAATTTTTTTAATGATTCATTTGACTGATGTGTTTTTAAAATAATGGAGCCATTTGGTAAAAACAATAAATTTTACTTTAACACTGTGGAGAAGAGGTTGATCTCTTTTATCGGCTGGCTCTTGATTAATATTTATTCCAGGTTTTTTTTGCAATACTTTGAGTAGAACACTTCAACATTTTGGGAATAATTACTTTTTTTTGCGTTTAACATTTGTTTTTGGAGGGGACAGAGGGTTATTATCAGTGCCGGATTACTCATTAGGCGGAGTAGGCCATTGCCTATGGACCCCGCGCTTTTTAAGGGCCCACAAGAGTCGTCCAACTGTTATTTTGAAATAGATTTGTAAATAAGATAGTTTACTTTTTTGTTGTACAAATATAAAAAATGAAGAAATAACAAAAATACATATTACTCTTTATACGGATGAAGAGATTTGCTTCAGTTTTTTACAATGTTGTTTTGTTTTATTTATTCCTTAAAATTTTTTGTGTGCTCTCTATTTCTTCTGGGAGAGGGAGGGGCCCCGGTAAGAAAAGATTGTCTAGGGTCCCAAAGTGGGTTTTAATCCGGTACTGATTATTACCATAAATACAATTGTTGCAGAGGATTATTACCATAAATACATTTGTTGCAGAGGATTATTACCATAAATACATTTGTTGCAGAGGATTATTATCATAAATACATATGTTGCAAAATTTGTGAGCAACTATTGTATTTTTTTTACACAAAGTTTCTTTTTTCACCTTACATGATTTTTTAAAAAAAAAATCATATTTATTATTTACACTACTGAATTAGAGTGTCTTTTTTTAAAAAAAAAAAATATTTTCTACTATTTGGGATTGAATTATTTATAACTTTTAGATGCTTCTAACTATAATGAAGCTCATGGTTCGGATTTTTTTTACACCCAATTTTTTTTACAGTTCCCTCAAATTTAAAAAATGATAAATGTCAATCAGAAATTCGACTTTATGATAAATAATTGCAAGTTCCGTGCTTTTTTTCAATTCCTACTATTAGTTCACTCTCTCTATATATTTATTTATATATATATTTATCTTGTACAAATTTTCAATCTTTAATAAAAAAAAACTCTTTCTATTCATTCAACCAATATCAAATAAAATTTTTAAACTTGCAGTGGATGACACTTGATATTAATACAGTTTTTTCAAACATTAATTCTTTAATTACTGGTTAATTAATTAAATTATATTAATTACTAGTTTTTGTCGCCAACGGATTCGTCTCCATCGTTGTAACAATGTAACTGTTAAAATAATGACAAAAGTTGGTGTCGAAAACCGGTTTTTTTCTGCCAAACTGGGTGTGCATTGTTACAACAATGCCGACAAATCATGCTCTTTTTTCAATTCCTACTATTAGTTCACTCTCCATATATATATATATATATATATATATATATATATCTTGTGTGTTCAAATTTTCAATCGTTAATAAAATACTTTCTATTCATCCCATTCAAAGTAGGAATTTACTTAATTTTTTTTACATTACTTGTTTTTTTTTAAAGTCATTTGAGGAAGATATGACAAGTTAATGAACACGAAATCAGATTATAGACATCAAAAATTTATAATCATTTGCTTAGAAAGTTCTACCTTAAATGTGTTAATAAAAAAAAATTTAGAAAGGATTTTTTTTTTTTAATGACAAGTCCCTATATCTCTTTGATCCTTTTTGGAAGCTATGGATGAATCAGTGCTACGTGTGGGGATCGATCCTTTATTCCAAACACGTACAAATTCGATTCACTTTTTGATACGCCATCACTCTGCCCTATCGTGGAAAGTCGAAATGTCTTCTTATTATTTCTTATCATCTTTCTCGAAAAAAAAAAACATTAAGATTCAAAAGCTAAGAAGGTGAAGTATGAATTGATATGAAAGCTCTTTGGAAGCTTAGATAATACACTTTTTAAAAAAACTTTGCTAACTATTATTGCATTTTTTCGTACTTTCTAGACTTTTACAACAGTTCTGAAGCAATACTGAGACATAATTCTGATACGTTGAACTGTGATATCTCAGCTTCATTGCTTTATTCATTTTAAACTGCGGTTCGAATTTTGAAATCAAGTTTTATGACATTGAGCGCCAACTCTTTAAGTATGCAGTATCTGAATTAGCCCCGTGTTTACTTTTTCGCCAACTTTGTAAAAGAATATCTCAGGTCCAGTTCTCAACACATCATTTTCATTTTGCACCACAAGAATATGGCACAAAAAACGAAGATATATTAAAAATTAACGACATCTATCATATCACCACTTGGGATCTCATATTACTTCTGCTACCGCCGCCATGTCGATTCTCTCAAAAGGGAAAATTCCCGTTTTCAAGAACGCTAGGATCCGTATAGGCTACACAACACCATTTAATAAGAGTTCCACTAATTAAGCTCTCCCCAGTTTTTTAGTTTATCTGATTCATTCTCAAAAATTCAGGAATGGTGTAATTTCTTAAAGACGAATGTTTTTTTTTCATGTACGAAATATTTTGTCTCATAAATAAATGTATAGGATCGGTTATGTCCTTACTAAACATGGAAACACAGACCAACTCCGCAATCAATACTCCAGAATCGTGTTTCCTGCCCTTTTTTTAGCACGCTTTTATTAGCTTTACCTGTATGTAACAGAATCTTTGAACTCGATTTTTACCCATTTAAAAGATAAGATTAATTCGAAATTTTGCACACTTGTCAAAGACCGATGACAATGCAGTAATTTGATAATTTTTTTCCATTGTCCTGATCAGGATTTAACGATTTCCCATTTCCAGATTTGGTGACTAATTCCAGATCCCATTTTCAGATTTGGCGACTAAAAGATTAAATTGCAACCCTAAAGTGTGAAAACCGTTCATGGTTAATACAAACACCACAAACAAACAAAAAAGTGTTCTTTGAACGAAAAGGGGAAGGATGCGTCAGCAATTTCGAACCATAATATAAACAATTGTCCAGTTTTTCTGAAAATGGAAATAAATAAATGATAGTTTTAAAAACTTAAAAAACCTTCTTTTATTGTAGAACGAACTAAAAAAATGAAAAATAAATTACACACTTTTATTGTTAATGGAACTAAAAGGTAAAAAATAATTCTTAATATAAGAATAAAATGATTAACGAGAAAATTAATGTCATTGTGGTAAAAGCGTGGGGTGCTTTGTACTACATTTTTACACTAAATCTGCATTTCAGAATAGAACTAGTAAGAAATTATAATTGATATCGAGCAACACTTTTACCACAATGACATTAATTTTTCTCTCGTCAATCATTTTATTCTTATATTAAGAATAATTTTTTTACTTTTTAGTTGCATTAACTAAAAAAGTGTGTTTCTTAGTTTTTTGTATACTATAATTTATTTCCATTTGCATCTTTTTTTTTTTTTGAGCAACCAACTTTGCACTGTCTTGCAAGCTCACGTTTTATACGAGTAAGAGGAATATGGTTCACAAAATGTCGTTCAGTAAGATGGGTAGGGTTATCTACTGTAGGTGCTCTGCCAGGATTCTTTTGTCCATAATCTACATCATCATATTACTGTAAAAGCTCTTCTAAAATTTGGATTCGAAACTCTAAAAATGGAATACGCACCTTACCCCCGCCACACACACAACTACATTTTCATAAAGTAAAAAGGAGTTCTACAGTATTTTGTCTAGTAAATGTAAAAATATCTTTTTATTATATTTTTTCTGGTATTTTCGGACCGTTGGATAAAAGGATATTTCCTGATCACAGCGATTTACACCACCCGTAGCGAAATACCCCAAATATTACACCCTATAACACTCGGGGGTGACATTTTGGAGCACTAGTTCCATGCCTAAGATTTTCTCGGGTATGGCAGTTAAAAGGTTAACTACCCACTTCCTGTTTTTCTAAATGTTATGTAACACGGTCTCTATGACACGCAGAAACAAACTAATATATAACCTCTGACAATAAAGTTAGGTGAATAATCCTGTAACATTAACGTAGATGAAATATTAGCGAAAGTTACCTTATTACCTTCAAAATAGTCACCTCCCATAACTATACACCACTGAGATCTGCTATACATGTCCTGGAAACTTTGCCAGAAGTCTGCTTTTGGGATGGAGTTCAAAAGCCTCGTCACGTTTCGTTGGATGTCAGGAATATCCTCAAATCTCCTTCCTTTCAAAGCGAGTTTGAGTCGTGGACATAGGAAGAAGTCTGGAGGATTGAGATCTGGCGAGTATGGTGGATGTTCAATGTGTACCTCCCCCCCCCCCTTTTGTGTCGCAGCTACCTTTTCGACAAAATCCCGTGAAGCCTCTAAACGTGCCTGCTTCTGATTGTCAGTCAAGTGATGTGGCACAAGATGACGACGCGTTTTTCTCATCCCTTAATTCTGGGTAACGATTTGTCGCACGGATTAACGGTTAATCTGTAGTTCATCAGTTATCATGCACACAGTTTTAATCGATGATCTTTCGAGATTAATTTCCTCACTTTCTCAATATTTTCGTCACTGACGGAGGTCGCCAGTCTTCCGCTACGGGGGTTGTCAAAAACACTTCCTGGTCTTCTCGAAAATGGGTGAACCACTCGTACACACACTTTCATGGACAGTGCTTGATCCTCATAAACACGAACCAGCATCGCATAAGATCTTTCGGGTCTTTCTAAGCCAAAAACAAAACTTTATATTGTTCTTTTGTTCGTTCATTTTCCTGTTCTCAGTTAAGAACCAACGCACTAAACAAGCACTTTGTAAAACAAGTCTTACACGGAACACAAACAACGCTCAACTGAACAACGGTAGATGTCAACACCTGCCGCTACGCATGTGCAGCGTTTTGCATCGCCAGTGTTGCCAGATCGGCCGTTCTGACTTCATTCACCGATGTTTACTGTCAAAGGTTGTAGTCAAAATTGTTCTTTCAATAAAACAAAACAAAACAAAAATGTACGTTTGAAGCGAAGTTTATCATTTCAGCTTTTTCGGATTCCTTAAAATGAAATGACTGTATGAGAATTAATTATGTACTTTTCTTAAAAATATATATATAAATGAATTAAATGGACATCCTATTCCTTATCCGAAGCAATAGTGCGCAGACTGTGTTACATTTTTATAGAGAGTCAATAAAAGCACTTTATTGTTCCTGTCATCCGTCGAGAAAATAAACCTTTTTCGAAAGAAGGTGATCAATCATAAGAACTCGAAAAGTGCTGTCCAAAGTTTTTTGTTCTCTCTGGGATTAGGAGGGAAATTGTGAAGCGTCGAAGAATTGTGAAATTCTGGAAAAGGATAAGATTAATTCAAAAGAAACTCACGGAAATCGAACGAATATGTTCTTTGATTTTCAAAATGATTGTATATTGCATAAGCTTGAAAAAAAGTTACATTTTTGGTGACTTACTACGTTTCAAACCTTGATTTTTTAAAAAGCGTATGAACGATTAATTTTTTTGATATTTAATGTCAGTTAAATTGCCAGCTGGGTGGCGTTGTCGCTGGCCTTCTGCACCTAAAATTGAGGGTTCGACCTCAGCCCAAGTCGGTGGAATTTCATGATTTAGAAAACCAACAGCGTCCATGTCGTATGATTATGCTGCATGTAAAAAATCCCTTGAGTGTCCGTTTGGCTTGGAAGTTCTCGGCAAAATTAAATTCCTAAGCACACATTTCGCATCTGCAGAGCTCAGGGGCCTCCCTCTGGGGAGGAAACTGGGGGTCAAAATTACTAACGGCAATTGCTATCGCCTATATGGTGCCGCACTAAAAAGTGGTACCAGCTCTTGGGGAATGTACTAGGTCTGTGCAAAGGTAGAAATACCAATCCGCAGCCCATTAGAAAAAGTCAGTTGAATTAGAAAAAACATATAAAATTGTTTTAAAAGAAAAATGGTATGACAAGAAAAGATTATTTAAATGCAATTTTTTTGGTAAAAAATGTAGAATAACATATTCAAAAAACATTATCTTTTTATGAAAAGGTTTCTATAATAATAATATTTTGCCAATATATTGGTAAGATTTCTATATCGGGATTGAACTAAAATTTTAGAAATATATAATTTAAAAGGAGATTTATTCATATTTTATTATATCAGAGTACAGAAATTTTAACAAAAAGCACCCGTTATAATTTCAGATGAAAATAATGTGAATTTTTCAAAATTTTAGTTCAACCCTGGTATAGAAGTCTTAGTTATATATTGGCAAAATTTTAAAAATAGAAGCATATTTCATAAAAAGATAATGTTTTGAAAATGTCATTCTTTCTTCATTTTCCGGTAAAAAAAAAAAATTCTTTTGAATAATTTTTCTTGTATTAGTGTTTTTGAATCAAATTAATATGTGTTTTCTAATTCATCTGACGCTAAATATCAAAAAATTATTCACTTATATACAGTTTCAAAAGCGCACTTTCAAACGTAGTCCCTTTAAGTCGCGTTCTCTTTTTTTTCTTCTTTCAAATTATGATTATTTCAGACCTTTTTTAACACGCATTTATAAGTTTCACTTGTATGTAACGGAATCTTTGAGCTCGATTTTTACCCACTTTAAAAGGTCAGATTAATTCGAAAATTTGCACACTTGTCAAGGACCGACGACAATACAATAATTTTATAATTGTGTTCCATTGTCCTGATCAGGATCATCAGGAATAACGATTTCCAGATTTGGCGACTAATTCGAAATACCATTTCCAGATTTGGCGACTAATTCCAAATACCATTCCCAGATTTGGCGACTAATTTTAAATACAATTTCCACATTTAGCGACTAATTCCAAACACCATTCCCAGATTTAGCAACTAATTTAAGATCCCATTCCCAGATTTGGTGACTAAAAGATTTACAACCCTAAAAAAGCCAGAAAATGTGCGTCAGCTATTTTTTACCGTAATATAAAAAATTCTCTAGTTTTTCTTAAAATGGAAATAAATAAATTATAGTTTAAAAAAATCTAAAAAACACGCTTTTATAGTGAATCGAACTAAAAAAAAAAAAAAAAAATCTTAATATAAGAATAAAATGATTAACGAGAAAATTAATGTCACTCGGGAAAAAGCGTGTGATGCTCTATATTAATTGTTATAATTTCTTACTAAATCTATTCCGAAATGCTGAGTTAGTGTAAAATTGTAGTACAAAGCACCCCACGCTTTTACCCCAATGACATTAATTTTCTCGTTCATCATTTTATTCTTATATTAAGAATTTTTTTTTTACTTTTTAGTTCGATTCACTATAAAAGCGCGTTTTTTAGTTTTTTTTAATTTATAATTTATTTCAAATTATAATTACTTCAGGCTCTTAGAATCCACCGGCAGTTGCAGAAGGAATTAACATTGGAGCGGTACCCAGCTATCCTGGTTCGAGAAAGTGCTACAATGAGCTCCGTCAAAGTTAAGTCATTTTGAATAATCTTTTAAGTTACCGTAAAATCCGGCTTACAACGCGCAATTTTAACTCAAAAAATAGGATCAAAGTTTTCGCGTGCGCGTTATACGCCGGATATAAGAATGATAGGTTCAAAAATAAACAAAAGGATAAGCATAAAAAAATTATGCTTCTAAATAGATCGAAATATTGTTTATTTTAAAAGAAATGACATACCTAGTGAACTGAAAGGGAATATATTATTGAATTATAGAATTATTATTGAGCTATAGAATTATATTATTTTTTCAAAAGTCTGGGATAATACGTAGAATAAATGACTCCAAAATATAAAAGCATTGCACTTGTACAATCGAGGTTCCTTCTTAAAAAAGGAAGTGCGCGTAATACACTGAATGTTCTTAAAAACTAAAAAACGCAGCTTGAAAGTATAAGTGCACATTATACGCCGGATCTTACGGTAGATTAAGTATTAGGCAGGGACGTCTTAAACCTTTTTGAGGCCCTGGGCCCCTATTCAAAAGTAGGTCCTACCTGAGATCCTTAAAAATAGACAGTATGTAATATTTGTCGGTTCCTGCTTCACTCTGATCCCCTTGTCTACCCACGGTACCGTCTAGATGTGTGGGAAGAACTGAATACAGGGCCGATCCTAGGGTATCGGCCGCTTTCGTGCAAACACCTAATGTGCCGCCCCCCAAGAGAATTTTTCATATTTTGACTAATATTTAATGTTGACGTTAAAAACTCACCTACTTATATAAGAATAAAAAATAAAACATTATTAAAAACTCAAATAAACAAGTGCAAAGTTTTATTTTTTGGCCAGGTAATGAGTTATAATAGCGACATAATTACTTTAACAAAATAATAAACTAACAAAAATATTACCTTTAAAATAAAAACATATATTTTATAATTATAATTGCAAAACAACAGAATTTACTCAAAAAATATGATCTAAAAAATAAATACCAAGGTATAAATCTCGTGAAACGAAAAGTATATAAATCAGTCCCTCTATGTACAAAGACTAAGTAATATATTATACCGTAAAATCCAGTGTATAATGCGCACTTTTAACTCAAAAAATAAGATGGAAATTTACGGGTGTGCGTTATACGGCGGGTATAAAAATGAGAGCTTTAAAAATACAAAAAGATGAGCATAGAAAAAATCAGACTTTTACATATATCGAAATACTGTTTCTGTGAAAGAAATAACATTCCTTATGAACTTAAAGGGTTGTAATTCTAAAAGTACACCATTTTTTACTAAAGCTTGGAATAATACCTCGAATAAAGGACTTTAAAACATATAAGAGCATTGCGCACATGTGGTTCAGGTTTCTTCGAAAAAAAGGGTGTGCGTGTTGTTATACGCGGTGAATATATCTAAAAACTAACAATTACAGCTAGAAAGTATATGGGCGCGTTTTACGCCGGATTTTACAGTAACTATAAAATAACATTTCTGGCTTTCTGACAAGCAAATTTGTTAATAGTTTCGGTTAAATCAATTTTTGCAGATTTCTGATTCAATTGAGATTATGGCCAAATCTGAAAGCCTTTCTCGTGTCATACTATTTCTCAAGTAATTTTTAATGATTTTAATTTACTGAAACTTCTTTCATCTGAAGCTACAGAAACAGGTAAGGTTAAAAAAACTCTTATTGCTTGAGCAAAATTTGGAAAACAGGGAATAAGATCATTTTTCACTATAATTTCTAATATCTCAGTTGGCTGTTTTTTACCAGGAAAAATATCTTTGAAGGAAGTTATTTCATTAAAGAGTCCTTATTTCCTAGCAATTTAAACCATATTCCACCTAGATTTCTTCTTCAGTATTATAGACAGCATTGAGAGAAATAACAAAAAACAGCGATGATAATAAAAAACATTGCATAAAAAAATGAAACGTTTATTTCATTGTAGACAAAATTACAATAAACTAATCCAAGTTTAATTGATTTTATGTAAGTAAAATATACTAACATTTTTATAAAATACAAATATACTTCAGTAAATTTGTTAAAATAGAGAAAATGTTATAAATTTTTTTTTTTCATTAATTGAATTGCAAGAATTTGATACATATAAACTTAATTTATGCTGGTGTTAAAACTTAAAATAACCCAACTAGAAATAAAAATTAAATAATATATATCCTTATAAATTGTAGGTAATTATAATCAATAATATAAAATAAAAGTAAGTGGTTTGAGCCTATATTTTTATATCATAATGTAAAATTCATATTTTATCAAATCGGTAATGGATTTTTCTTATATATTTTCCATAAAAGAATGGTATATTTGATGTATAATTGTCATTTTTATTGCTTCATTAATAATTCTATTTTGATACATTAGAATTCATAATACTTAAGGAATCCTAAGATTAAGTCTGAATTTAAATAACAAGCATTTTTCAAAATTTAAAATTAAAATTTACTTTAATCTAATTCTTCTTATGTATGCTGTAAATTATGATAAATTATTTACTGTGTCAAATAAATGTGATGAATAACACAGGGTAGGTGTTTCACATTATACATTCCCTTCCAAAAGTTAAGCACGAAGATGTAAAATGCAAAAAATCAACAAATATTGCTTTGATTGACACAAAATTTGGCAGTAAAGTAGCTTATATATTTATACATAAAAGAAAATCAATAATTATATACAAAAATGAAAACAATATTAATTTTTTGTAAGTTATCTCAGATAATGTCATACTGGAGACTTAAACAGAATTATGTATAAAGTGAAAATAAAGAGCATAAAATGAAAAAAAGGACATTAATAGGGTATGTGATCCCCCTCATCTGTATGCAAAGCTTACACCTTCTGACCATGCTTTCAATTAGGTGGTCAACCACCGCAGAATTAAGCAATCGTCATTCTTCTTGTAGAGCAGTTTCCAACTCAATAAGAGTCGCTGGAGGTGGGAAACGTAAAGATACAGCACGGCCGAGAGCATCCCAAAGATTTTCAATGGGATTAAGGTCAGGCGAATATGCTGGCCACGCCATACGCGCAATCCCTTCACTCTCCAGGTAGTCATCGATGATGTCAGCTCTATGGGGACGTGCGTTATCGTTCAATAAAACAAAAGTAGAGCCAACTGCTGTAGCGTACAATCTCACAATGGGTTCTAGGACTTCATCTCGATACCGGGCAGCCATCACAGAACCCCGTTTAAAGATGTGCAGGTCGGTGAGGTATCCTAATGAAATCCCTGTCCACACCATAATGCTTCCGCCTCGGAATGCGTGATGTTCGGTGATGTTTTGGGGCTGATTGCGTGTTCCTTGTTTACGCCTTGTAGCTGATCTCTACTCTATAAAAGGAATATATTTATCAAATTTAAAGACTGTGCGTCTAATTGAAAAATGGAAATAATTATCTGTAACGCCCCAAGCCCCCGCCACGCCACTTGGGGGTCGATTTTCATCAAACTCATTTTGTAGTGGATCTCTACTCTAGGAAAGGAATCCGCTTACCCAATTTCAAGATTGTACGTCGAGTAGTTTAAAAATGGAAACAATTATTTATAAAGCCCCTTAACCCCCCGTAACGCCCTTTGAAGTTCGAAATTCGCAAAATCCATTCTTAGTTGATCTCTACTCCATGAAAGGAACATGTCTACCAAATTTCAAGTCTGTAGGTTGAATAGTTCAGGAGATATCGTGATTAGTCAGTCAGTCAGTCACTTTTCTCCTTTATATATATAGATATATCACTTTGTAATGAATATTAAAGAGCAATACTGATTGCGTTTGTTTTTAAAAAAACAATTATATCAATTTTAGTTAAACAATGAATGAAAAAAGTTTTTACCATTAACTACTGAAGAGGCTGCTTATTTCTGTATGTTTGATTTATTCCTTTAAAAAAAATTAGGGAAAGAGAACCTAGACATTTTTATTTGCGTTCACTGTATAAAGAAAGATTCAAAAAGGAAATAATACTATCTGATGAAAACATTTCAGTATTTTCTTATATTCTAAAAGTTTTTCACTCTATATCGCTTTTCTAAAAATAAAGAAAACTATCAGTTGTAATGTGTCATTAAGTTGTCTCTTTCTGCGCATGCCCATAAGATCTCAAATTGGTCAATTCTCCGTAGGTTTATCACAATTAATTATTACTGGCAATTGGTGATTTTAGAAATTTTTTTCTTTGCATTTTTTTTGGTTCCTTGAAATGAAAAAAAGCTTTTCTTAAAATATTTTATGAGCAAAAAAGCAAAAAAAAAAAAAAAAAAAAAAACATTTTCAAAATTACGAAATTTTTAAAATTTTAAAAAGAAGTTTTACAGTATTCCATTTCAGTCTAACTTGGCAGCGTAGATAAATGTACACAATGCACCAATCTACTTGAAAAATAGTTTTACTTACTTTTTTTTGTTTGGAGCTTAAATCCAAGAAAATCGATAGAAGTTTGTAAAAAATGTCATACGTTATAGAAATTAGGATTTTAATAAAATATATTTCAACTTAATTACATGTTAAGGCGATATGGTACCCTAAAAATCATTAAACAGTCGAAATTTTTTTTATTTGCTCATTTGATACCTCAAACCTTTATAAACATGCCTGCAAAATTTCAAAGCTTTAAATGCATTTTTTTATCAAGTTATGGAGCAATATTTGATGCTTGACAGCAACTACAACGCCCAAATTTCAGATTATCTGCTAGAAAAGAGCATGATAAAAAATGAATTAATTATTTTTCTACCGCGCGTAAGTGAGATTGACATTATATATGCAGTAAAAAATCATTTCAAGAAAGAATTGTGCAATTAATGCAAAAAATCTAGTTTGTGAATTGTTTATTGAAGAGCAAATGAATTTGGTCAAGATTGAAAAGTTGTGCGGGTTTTTTATTATATTATTATGAATGAAATTAAAACTTCTGTTAGACATTTGAAAGGAAAAAAAATCACGCAAAAAGAATTTATTTTAGGATCCGAATTTTTATGGTGTCCTTAAGTTTTTCCAACCACGCGCCATGATCACAAGTAAATAAACTGATTCGAACCCGACCTTTTTGCGAGTTTAGAGATTTGTAGTTGACAACAACTGCAATGTAAATTTAACTAACTTGACTCGTGTAAGTATTTAAGGAGACCGAAGTTGATTGAGAAATGATCGTCGGTTTCAGACGAAATGTTAGAAATGATTGGGCTCTTCGACTGAAGGCATATTAGATGTGTGCAACTGGTTTATTGCTTCGCCTTTTTTTTTATATCTTTTTTTTTTTATATTAGAAGTTAGAGGGTTGAATGAGGGGTTCGAATCAGTTAACCAAAGTCTGGTTATGTTATTTTTCTGAGGATTATATTTTTTTTAACTTATTGTTTTAATTGTTCCAGTGGCTAGCAGATTGACTTTACTTATTTAAAGAATAAAATATATGTTTAGAGAAACTGCTTTGATATTATGCCCAGAGGCGGATAAAGCTAGTTGGAGGCCCCTGGTGGTAAAAGGTTTGGGGCCCTCTTGGGCTAAAGGCAAAAAGCTTAAATAGTGAAAAAATTTGCTGACCTTAAATTCTCAAAATAAAATGTATAGCTAAAAGAAATTAATGGCTAAAAAAGATTAAACTTTATTTTAAAGAATTAAGAAAACCTTACTTAAAAGCTTAAAATTTTGCTATACAACTTTACGTCTTGATTTTTCTTGGGCAAATTCATCGATTATTTTTGCAGTATCTATTTGGTCCAAAATATCTTGTTCTATGTATAAAATGGCCATGTTGTTCAGTTTGTCTTCTCTCATACTACTTCTTAAAGAATTTTTAACGCGCTTTAAAACCGAAAAAGATCTCTCACTTGATGTATATTTGATAACGGTATAGTTAAAAATATTTTTTAAAAGTATCTCGACATTAGGGAAAGTCGAGACCATTTCTTTTGCAACTCGATAAATTTCTTTTGGAGTGTTCATTGTATCGTTGTTTTCTTTTAAAAAATAGCAAAAAGCTGATCCAATTCATCGTCAAAATTAAACGATTCAATATCATCTTTGACTACTGTTGCTACTACAAATGCTCGTATCAATTCCTTTATATTTAATTTATCCAAAATTTCGCTCTTTATCGATATAATTGACAAGTCCGATAATCTCTCCTACGCCATAGTAGATCGCATGTAGTTTTTTTTTTATAATTTTAAGTTTTGAAAAACTTCGTTCTCCAGTAGCCACCGAAACTGGCAGGGTTAAAGAAATCTGTAAAGCTATTGCAATATTCGGAAATGTATCGATAAGATTGCTTTCATAAATATAATTTAAAACTTCAATAGGTGACATATCCTCTTTGGTAAAACATCCGCAAAGATTTTATTTCTTCAAACAAATGTAACCCATCTATGTCCTTTTCATTATTATTTTTAGTATCCGTTAATTTTCTTTTCAATTCTTCACGATGATTTAAAATTTCATTGACACTCCAGTTTTTTAAATTAGGTGTATAGTGTACTTGAAGTAATTGTAATGTTCTTTAAATTGACTGAATATTTCTGAAATTGAAGAAATAGCAGTGTCTAATATTATATTGTAAAATTCTACCTTAAACTTTTGTTTTGGATTGTTGATTGGTTCGTCGGTTTGTTCATCTTGAAACAGTTTCTTTTTAAACCTGTTTCGACTTTGTGTAAAATCAGTATCCACCCCCAAATCATCAGTACTTGCACTGGCAATTGCATGTTCATACGCTTCATCTGATCTACGATTTTTTAGTTCTGATATAAAATTTTGTAAATTTTCAGTCACGATTTGTAAATCACATTTAGAATTTTGCATTATTTACTTTACTACATTTACCACATGTTAATGGAGCAAATGAATTTAAACGAGGAAACCTTCTGAATCAAATTTTTGCCTGGGTTCTGGATTCCATGTCTCTTATTTAATTTTCTTGAATATTATTAACGTTTTCAAAATTCCCTTCAAATCATTTTTAAACGGTCTTAGGAGCCCATGTTAAATTGGGTACGTTTATGTACCTTTTTCTCAGAAACTACTTATTTCCTATGAATAAAATTTTACAGTAGGTTATGTGTACTATCAATAACACTTAAAAGAAGGGGGTCTGTCTTTTTATTAAAAATTAAATTAATTATGTATTTTTTAAAAGTTGTTCAATTTTTTTGCCCTAAAATATAGTTCAAAAAAGTCATATCTAAAGAAGTTTGCTAAATATATCTAATTTCCTCCATTAAAGTGTGTATACATAGTAAAAGTCTGTTCACTGAAAATTTGAGGATTTTATGATAAGTAGATTTTGAGGAAAAGGTACATAAAGTGAAAAATATATTACATTTTGAGAAAACGGGTTTTACTTTATTTAGTATTCCCAGGAGCACAAGAAGCCTTTTTTTAACTCTCTGCTTATACAAAAGATTCTTCTAATTTTCCTTTTTTCATTGTTTTTAACAATTTTGCCTTTTTTTATGGATCTCAAGATGCTTTCGTTGGGCTACACGAATCCTACGTGTATCTAGTTTTAAGCATGGCAAACAGTTATAACTTGGTTCAATATTACACTGTTTTAAGATAATTAATTTTGCTACATGGCTCATACTGAACAGTGCAATAGCCATATTTACCCCAATTTTAGCGTTTTTAATTCCACAAATGTAGATTTGGGAACCACTAACATATGGTGTTATTAACTAACTCATTTGGGTTCTGAGTCTTTCCGTGTAAACATTTTCTTAATAACATAGGATCACCTTGATCTCTAAAAAAATTGGTTAAACTTAATACATTATGGTGCATGTTCTTATGATCATAGTGCCTTTCGTTGCATTCAGCTTCTGTCTTTTGAAATTTGCATCAGGCATTTATAATCGCTGGACACAGTCCATGTTGAGGACTCTCGTTTGAAGACAGAAGATGAAAATAAATAGCCCAAACTGCAGTTTTCGTGCTGTGTAGATCATTGGTAATATTTCTAACAGCTATACAATAATATCTTTGAATTTTTGATATTAAAATGTCGGAGAGTCGGCTAGGACCTCTTAGGCTTCTTCCATCACTTTACTCTTTTTTCTTTGTTTCGTGTTTAAGATCCAAACGATGTGTAAAGATACATTTTTCTATAAGCCCAATACACTCTATTTTTTCCACTCGAACATCATACGGACTCGTACTCATATACCCAGATCTGACAATGCAAGGGGAAACACAGGTGTTTCTAGAAGAGCTCATTTGATGCACGTCAAGGAGTAGTTTCATTAAAAAAATACTTCTAATTATCGCATTTTCTCATATCATATATCATTTTAAGCAGAAATATTAGAACTTTTAAGAAATATAAAAAAGTGAAATTCGATAATTTTTCAAAATTTCATGTGCCGGATCCCTTTAAAGCTTGAATTCTACTTTCCCATCTGGTGTTGGAGAGTGGCTTTAAAGTTAGATTTTCAACATACTGTTGCAAAATAGACCAACGTTTAACGGATGAAGAGAAGTATTTGTAAAGATTCTGCACTACTCCGAAGAAATTAACTGTTTCGAAGGAAATTTTAGCTGCATCATTTACATTTAAATTTAGAGAATGGGCAGATCAGGGGATATAGAGTGCTCTCGAATTATTTTCAATAATTTTTTTCGCAATCCTTTGTGCTTTCCTCTCATTTTAGCACCATTATCGTAAGATGGGTCTCGTAAATCTGATAAATTTAGTTCTAACGATTTTAAATGCCCATTTATGAATTCATACAAACCCTGTCCAATAGTGTCGTCGCAGATTGAAATCCTAAAAAAATTTCTTCAATTTGGGCTTTATTGGTTTCCTCGTTCTTATAAACAAATCGAATTACAACAGTCAACTGTTCGGTATGACTGATATCAGGTGTAGAATCCAAAATTAATGAGTAATATTTTGACGATTTAATCATATGTAATAAATGCTTTTTAATTCCTTCTGAAATAATGCTTATAATTTCATTCTGAATTTGATCCCCTAAGTAATAAGCAATGTTCTTTTTTTTAGATGTTTTGAATTTTGTGGAGATGTTCAGCGATAATTGGATCAAATTTTGCTATGGTTTCAACCCAACTTCAAAAAATTTCCATTATCACTATGAAACAACTCTTTCAAGAACCTCTAAATGCAAGGCATTGCCGGGCTAAATATTGAAAATAAGCCGTTCAATAACCGATTGCCAGTAGACCTTTTCTGCATCATAAAGTCTTTGTTGAGCTACATCAATGGTGCATAAATTACGCAAAGACATTTTGAGTTCATTGCATTTTGAACTATGTTTAAGTGAGATGCACTACTTTCATGTGTTTTCAAAATGTGGGTTAAATGTGCCCAATCATTACATCCATTCTTAATAAGCTGTGAGTGCTTCTCACTGAATAGTTTACATGGGAAGAGCAAAAAACTGCGTTTCGGGAATTTGAATATAAAAAATAGTTTCTAAATACTGTTTCTTCATTCGGTAATGTTCTATAATAGAACGATTCTGAAAACTTTCTGCCAGAATTATCTCTCGGAAAATGTTTGGTTATCAAGCGGGAAGGGCCATTTTCAATTAAATAATCTCTAATTTTTATAGAAATTGTATCAGGCCAGGTAGCTGGATTGCTTAACTCAAAGTCAAAATCTTCGTTTTGAGATATGTTATTATCGGGTGAATTTTCTACTTCAACAACTAAGTTTTCTATTGGTACAATCGTGGTTTCTTCTTGATCTTAAATTTACATTTTGAGATAAATTTTCAGTATGAAATTCCAAACCAGATGTTGATGGTCCTGGTTCAATTGCTTGACCGTCTAATCCTGTTGTGTTTCTGAGATACTTATTTAGAGATCCCGCCAGTTTCTGATTAGCTTTCTCTCGTTCAATTCCTTTTTCTATTTTGTGCTCCAGACTTTTTTCTTTTTTGAGAACATGTTTCAAAAAAATATTTATTGCACTAAATAAAAATAATTAATTTTCATTTCATTTACAAAATGCATCATATGATTTTCTCTCAATATATTATTTGAAACTCCATTTATGTCATTTGCTACTAAATAAAGATTCAGGTAAAGAAGCTAATTTAACTGAAAATTTAGAAACAATATTTTTTTCAGAAAATTTATTTTTCAGAATTTAGTGTGAACTTTTTTCTTCTTTCTGCTGATTCAAAATATTTAATTAAATTAAACCAATATTAATACAAATTACTAAAAAAGCATTTGCTATAAGCAATAGAAATATTGAAAACATCTCAGGTACATAATAATCATAAACAGTTAATGAAAATCTATAATTATTAGTATTTTTTTGATTATTTGGAAATTGAAATCGATATCAGAAATAGATAAATCAAATTCTGCCCAATTAAGGGTAAGATTTATCTGGGTTTATAGAGAGCCCAAGAGAGTCACTAGAAATTACTGAACTTGTTTTTAATTAAATATTGATAAATTTTTTCAAATACTTTGTGCAGAACTGATATATTTACAAGTAGTGCGTATTATATCAGTTTGAATATGTATTTCATTTTTTATTATATAAAAATATATATCTGCTTTGTAATTATTTTGTATTGCAAATTATTTTATTAAATTGATAATTATTTTAAATATTTTATTTTTCGTAATATGCTCGCGCTTCTCCCCCCCTCCCCCAAGTAGGGTCATCACTCCCTTCTTAGGGGGTGCGTCCCATAGTTCGGGAAACGCTGCGATAAAGAGTTTATTTCGAGATTTGAGAACAATTTAATAACAGTATACATGAAGCAAAATATGATTTAGAGAAGGAAAACCAAGCGATTTACATAATTTTAAAAAATGTATATATATTATCATTGCAAACAAAACAACGACGTTGAGCCACAACATCTTATCAGCATATAATGAATAAAAATTTATGCCGATACAAATCATTCCCAATTCCTGTTGTTACATGTTACAAATTCTTAGATTTTGAACACGTTCCATATAATAGCGCGAACTCCACACGGAAAGTGTTTTTATTGTTCGTATCGGAAATCAAATTTTGTTTTACACAAACGAAAACAATCCGCAGAAACGAAAACAAAACAAAATTAAATTAAATTAAAATATAAAATTTAAAAAAAATAAAATATTATTTTATTGCTAAGAAAATATAAAACATGCAAAATTGCAAGTTTTTTATAGACAACTTTTATGTGTGTAAGTAACATTAAATTAAAAAAACTATAAGTACTATAAATTTTGGCGCCCCCTGCCCCAGGCGCCCTTGTGCGGTGAACAATTTTGCCACCCCCACGCGGCGGCCCTGAAAAGAGAACTAATGACACAGACAAAAAGTTTGCTGCAAAAACAATATGCGCAGTTTTTTGTAATGGATTAACGATTTACGCATAACCTTTTCTCCGTTTTTGAAAATTTTGGCGTAACAATATGAGCTAAATGTTCGACCGGCGTTGTCATAAGGAAAATTATACTTTGTCAATGGCTTATAGAGGGTCCTTCTTTTACTAAAAAAACATCTATCAGAGTCTAATAAAATAGCTGGCCGGGTTCCTAGATCTGAACTAAATATCATTGTTAGAGTATTGTGATTTTAGGATTTTTTTTGGAGGAGTTCCTATAACAGCAGTGAGGCCGCGGTAGCCTAGTGGTCAAGGTATCGGATCGTGGCTGGCATGTCAGGAGCTCGAGCCCAGTATCACTAAAAACTCGCTGTGTAGAGGAGCGATGCAGATTAAATCTGTCGAGAACTCATACGTCCTCCTTTGGTGTGTGATAGTTAGGAGAGGGGTGATACCTCAGGTGTCGTCCTCGTCACTTAACCATGGTTCAAAAGGACGAGGTCCGACGCCAAAAGCCCTCGTGTAGCTGAACAGTGTGAAGTTAATATTCACTCACTCACCCTACAACAGCAGTGCCACTATCTTTTCTGTTTATTTGATCTGCAACATCCTAATCATGAAAGCCTAAATCTGATTCTATACTGCTTTCCTTTTTTCCTAATGTCTTGTAAGTAATTCAGTAAACATACAGCTGTTTTTTTTTAAAAATGGGCTTGTTTTTCGAGTCTTATTTTTTTATAATGGGCACCTGTTAGTTTTTTTATGCCCTCCCTCGGACATTCTAAAATTTTCAACAACATATATATCAATTAAGTAGGGAAAGTATAAAAATAATTGATAAATTGCTTTGCTTTCATAAATTTTTTTTTTTAATTCATCAAAAATTGACTCATTTGAATTAAAATTCAATATATTTGAGATTTTCCAAAATCTTATTGTAAATTTAAAACAGAGAATAAAAAAGTCCCTATTTTACTTTCGTTGAAACACTCTTTCTTTTAATTTATGTTTAATGCATTGTGACGTTCGAGCAACACAGCTGTTTTCGGCTTCTTTGCGGGTATGGTCACCCTACGGGAAATTTACACCTGCACCCTTAAAAATATTGCGTGGTCTTGTCTTAAACCCTCTCTGCCCATCAACCGGATGTAATTCGAAGCTAAAGACACGGGAACCGCTGTCATCCCCGAAGCCTAGTGAGGGCAGGGGGAGAGAAAGAGATGGTCTGAAATTTCACCGAAGACGAACGCCAGAAACTCCTCCCTCACAAAATAACAGAACTTGGACTCTAATAATCTAATTACTAAGTTAATTTTAATGTAAATCTGTAAGTAATAGCTGTGGCGTGTGTGTGTGTGTTATTAAACTTAACATTTAAATTAACCAATATCACGTTACCTTGATTTATTCAAACGTAAGATTTTTCAAAATTAAATTATTAAGTCTGAATTTAATTATCCTCCCACATATACATCTGTACATAGCACGCACAGAAGATAGAAGGGATTTATATAAATTTAAATCTAAAAAATACAATGTTCTATTTATACAGAAAAAATAAACTTTCCTTTTTTCTTATTAATATAACACTAGAAATTTATAATCATAATAAATACTAAAATTAACGCTTATAAAAATACTCAAAAAGGCAACAATGTTTAAAATAATAATATGAAATACATTATATTTCTCATTCGAACAAAATTCCGTCTTTCAGCTTCTGCAAAATTACGCGGACCGTCCCCAAAAGCCCTCGTGTAGCTGAACAGTGGGACGTTAATATTCACTCATTCAGCTTCTGCAAAGAATGTCATTTCGAAATATTTTTAATAACATTTAAGTCTTAACACATGCAGTCTCATTTTAAAATAAATTTATAATAATGAAATAATGGTGCTAAATTTATTTTTTGATTGAGAAAAAGGAAACACACATTTAAATAACTCACCTATTATTGACCTAATTCCCAAACTTTAAATATTCTGAAAGAATTTTTAAGAAATGCTTTTTCAATATTTCTATCAGCAATAATGCAATTACTTAAAAAAATATACCTATAACTACAAAGTAATAATTACAAAATAATATTATTAAACTTCTTTTGTATAAAAAAGAGAAAGAGAGAAACCCATCTAAAAACACATTTGTTATATTGACTTGGCTTGATGATTCAGAAAAATGATTCATGATGAAAAATTCAGAAAAATAAATCAAAATTTACAAAAGACAAATGAAGCACATTTTTTTTTAATACTGGGAACAGTTATGAAGATTGTGCAATGTCTAGTTCCGAAAGTGGAAGCTCTCTTAAGAAAAAAAGGTTGCGTCAACAATATTATTTGGATTTAATTCAAAGATAAAATTTTATGATTCATATACTCTTAAGTATAACTATGGGTATATATACAAAATAATTCCATTGATATTAAAATAAGCTAGTTTTTTTTTAGTTCAGTGGACTTTTCAGTTTAAATCGTTATTCACTTACGTGAATTTATTTTTTACGCAATTTATATATGTATATAAACCAAAAGATATTTTATTAAACTAAATATATTATTCTTATAATCCGCTTTTTCATAAAAGTAACTACAATAAAATATTCTTTAACACTTAACTTAATATGGTAAAAATATAATAGTACCTCCGAAACCTGACACAATATGTTTTAATTCCAGAAATTTAAACCCACAAGACCAGACATTATGTATTTTATCCTTTAATGCTAAGCAAATTAATTTAATTAGAAAAATTCAGGTATATCTTTCTTTAAATAAATTATGTCCAAATAAATACATTAGTAACAGGTTTTTTTCTTCTTAATTTTGAAGTTTATGAAAAGTTAAAATTCTTAGTTGAAAATTTTTTACTAATGAATAAATGTTTGAAATGAACAGTAAAATCTTGTATTTACAGAAAGTTACGGAAAATACTCTATTGTACGGATCTTTTTGAAGTTTTTGCACTGTGTCAGCCTAAGCACGCGTTTTTATTTTTATGTAAATCCAAAGAAAACGCGAGTCCATGAGGTATACAATAGCTTTATTATACATTCTGTTTTGTCTATAAATAGAAGCGTCGAACATACAGTGTTGTACTCCCCCCCCCTCTATTAAGTTACATTGATTTATTAGGCTAACACTTTATTTGATTTATTTATATATAAAGAAAAACACAAGCTACTACTCTCTCTCTTGTCTTTGAGATCCTAAAATTTTACCAAAAAAAATCATTTATTTTTCTCTTAACTTATCTTTGAATTATTTTTTTTAGTTTCACTTTAATTGAATGTCCCTAAATGAGAGGTAAATAAATAGGTCCATATTCTAAGCGAACGATATCAACATTAAATGAGCCTATTTCAAAGTGTATCTTACAGGAGGTACTACAGAA
>BMAO01023737.1:0-46616 GCA_019973975.1 Trichonephila clavata
ATATACATATACATATACATTACATATACATTACATACAATACATGCTGATATACCATTTGATCCATGATTTTTAAAGTAGCGCCCTGAGCGGCGCGAGCTGATCGATTGCGCCCCCTGATGAGTGCCGGAGTGCGGGACGAGACATTTCATCATCGAATCTCCATCTCCAAAAATAATTGATTATTAGGTTAGCTAGCTTGAAAGGACTTCAAGCCTGCGAGTCATTCCATCAATATAAAAAGTTTTGTGTTTGATTGAATATAAGAACTGGGAAGAACAGGCTCTGGAGTGATAGATAAAAATATGCTCTGCCCAAATTAAATAAATACCTAGTGCCATAAGACTAAGATGTTGATTCTATGTCTTAAAGAATCTGATTCAAGAACTTTCACTTCATTCTCTTAATGGAATTTTCAGGTAAATATTCTTCTGCATACAGATTTTGATCATGGATCTCCAGCTTAAGACCAAATCTGAAATCAGCCATGAAAGGGTGCGATTAGTATCCCAGGCATTCTGTCCTGGAAAAGAAACTGGTTTTAGAATGGTGATGGAAGAAAGCCTGACATTGATTACTGCATGCAACTGAAAACAGTAAGAGAATTTCTAAAGAAAGCAGATGGCCTGAAAAGATCAGCAAAATGAGTCGATAAGAGGATAACTACTATGTCTAGAGGTATGGAAAATGGTCTGAATTGAGAGGTTGAAAATGCGTACTGTCGAAGAGGATGAAATGATTCTTGGGAGGCCTCAGAAACATGCAGTCAAACTGATGTTGCATGCCATGGTCCTACAAGGATACTGGCTGGTATAATTTGCAGGGAAAATATACAGCATTTTCTGTTGGGAGCTAAAAGATCTGGAGAGATGAGGGTGACTTTAGAGTGGATGGAAAGCAAATCTGGTGATGAATGGCTAGAAAAGACCTGCCAGGCTGCCTGAGGCACGCGCCATCTGACAAATGTTTCTGCGTAGTCCTGCATCGAAATGCAAGTGAATGCTCTGTTTGTGTGCACTGTATGAAATAAAGGCCTGCACGGCACTGTTCTAGACCTGCTTTGGCCTGGCACTGTCTGGAAAATCCAGTGATTCTGCATCTGGGCTAAAAGGTCTGACGGCCTATGTCCAGAATAAAGTGCAATTAATAGGCATCAACGTGATGGAACTGCAGCCTTCTGAGAAATATTTAACCAAATTATGATATACGTCGGATCTTTATCTCCTGTCAGCAGAAAATTCCACCCATTGATAGAACTCAAATGCCCCTTGGCCAGATGTCACCAGTGTCCTTCACCCCTTTATGACAGACTGACTAGAGAAATAATCATGTAGAGGCCAGGCGCCAAGGCTCCAACGTCCCAACCCACCGATCTGAGGTCTGAAAAATTGTTGCAGCCAAAATCGAGAAAATCTTTATTCTGACAGATATATTAACAAATACCATTAGTTTGCAGGAAATGATAACTCCAGAGCATCCATTCTTCTGGGCCTCCTGAACATCTAAGATGACGCACTGACACTTGATTCTAGGATCTAGAGAAAACTTAGATTGCCAAAATAAAAGGTCTACAGAGCTCTTCAGCCATCTCTTCACCTCTAATGCAACTCAATGACTGACTTATCAGAAACAGCTACAGAGGTAGAAGAAATGCATTCTGAAAACTGTCCTGCTATGTGATATGGATTCTGAGCTGGCTATAAATAACGAAGCAAAAATCAATGTATATTGTTCAGATTATTTTAAATGGCATTGTTGCATCTGATCATGGAGAATTTTTGAAAATGAGATAGGATCATTTTGTATATTTAAGAAAATATCAAAATTAAGAATAGAGTACAAGTTTATAAAAGGAAAATCTTGGCAAAATCTACAATCTTAGGTGGAAGAAGAAATTGCCAAATAGAGCTGGTACTATAAGGCTGCACACAATGTGGGCGTATGAGAAAGATACACTGAAATCATTCTCCTGCTGAACTTCTGCACCACAATGAGTGAGAACCGATCCTAGTCTAGTTCAATCCGACTGGATAAAGAACTGAAGTGAGTAAGTGGATACATAGCAACATATTACATACGTACATAGCGGTATAGCAGAATAATACGTACATAAAGAGCATATGTATATACACAGCACGTTGCCAACGCGGTACGCGTATGGCAGTGCCGATATTTGCTACATAACACCACGCCACATACGCCGCCATGTCGCCGCAACAATATGTCACAGCGTGCTATACACTACACCAGCGGCACATCACGTACAACAGGTTACGCCAACAGCACAGAACAGCCATATATGCTATACAGCGGCACGATACAGAGACGAAGGCGCTATAACGCGTCACACACGTATACAGAGCGCGTTATAATACGGCAGGCCAACAGTATACGATCGCCGCAGGCGTACATACAAGATATGCGCGCAATATACGCATACGCCTGATCCACCGCACGTATACGCTATACGCCGTCGTCACATACACGCCGCACACAATACGTCGTCACGTCCACATACACATGACGCCACATACAGCATGCCAACTACAACGTCGCCGCCAGCAGCCTGTCGCCGACGCCCATGCCGTCGTCACCGTCACGCCCGTCCACCATGCCACGCGTCGCCAACGCCATCGCCGTACACCACGTCATGTCGCCACAAGACGTCTACGATGCTACCGCGTTACGCTACATATATACGGCGCCACACATACAACAACCACATGTCATACGCCGTACACGTTGCCGCTACAACACATACGCGTCCAGCGAGCGCTACGCGTCGTTACGTACACAACGTATACAGCACGCATATATATGACAGCTGCACAGCCGTTGTCGCTACCGCATACAAGGCGTCCATACCGACGTCGCCACCGCTACGGTTACGACCATTCACGTCATACGTACGCCATGAGACAGCCGCTATATATGCACAATGAAATGCCATACGACATCTATGCAGCGAAAGTACATAGAGATAGCAGCAACATACAGCGTTATACATACATACAACGCGTACGCTACATATACGCCATGATATACAGCATGATGTTACATCACACGTCACAAACATACAGTCACACACGAACGCCACGCCACGACATACGTCGCCGCCGCACACAGCCACGTCACAGATACATACCGTTACGCGTATTGCTGCTCACGCCAACGCACATACATGAAGCAACATACGTCACAACACATAGTACAGCCAGCACAGCATTGTCGCCACAACGCCACCATACGTACATACAATAAACACAGCACGCAAGAGGCTGTATACGCCGCGTACAGCAGTATGCTGCAGTACAAACATAACATACAGCGCACATACAGCACATATACGCAGCAGCACATGCCACACCAGTGCTGTTACATGCTGTTAAACAACATATACATAAAGGCCAGAGATATACGCCAGTTATACAATATACACGGCGTATTGCTACAACAGAACTGTCACGCCAGCGGTGAAATAGGCAGAGCAGGCTACATACAGCGACGCTACGCGTCATATAGTAATAGAATATATATGCTATGGTAAACGAGTTAGCAGGCATGGTACATGATACAGCAGATGTCGTACGTTAAATACATGTACAGCAGTACGCGCCGCAACGCCGCACCGCGTTATGCGTTGTCAAAGACAGCAACACCGCCAGCACGAACAGCGACACGCCAACTACAAATACATATCAGTACATACACAACGTTATACGTCGCCACGCATCATATGTTGCGCACAGCGCACCACCGCTGCTACAGCACAGCAATGAAAACGCCACATACAGCATACGCCAGCATATGTCACGCTAAAGATGCCGTCAAAATGCTGCGACGCACAACATGTTGTCACGTTAAGAGCAGCACAACGCGTTGCACACATACGCATGAAGGCGCGCATACGCGTTACAGATATGCAGCGCGAGGCGCGTCAGTACGTACACGTACAGCGTATACCGCACATAAGAACGCTGCTACACAAACATGCCGCAGCAGTACAGCATACAAACATTGCACACCACGAGCATGACGAGAAGACAACAGGCGACACGCGCAGCACAACACGTACACGCGCACATATTGATTATAAGAGTACATACGCGGCACATGCGCACACGCAACGCCATGCGTCGCCACATACAACAGCGTAGCACCATACGCAAGAGATACGGTATACATTGTCGTCACACGCCACGCGCGCATGCAATGTACATACCGTCCATATCACCAGCATGCCGCTACACACCGCCCATGCGTCGCCGCCCGCCGGTCACGCAACGCCACGTCGCCGCGTCGCCACCGTCGCCAACGCTTGTTACGCTACGCCGATCCGCCACGTTACGCAAGACACGTTGCGTCGCCGCGTCATACACACGCGTTTGTCACATACATACGCGTCATGCCGTCGCCGCAACGTCACGCCACCAGCTACGCGCCGCAACGCCAAACGAACATGCCCGTCACGCCGCCACCACAGAAAATATCGCCAACACATAGCACATACGCCTATACATACCGCCACATACAATACGTTGTACAGGCCGCCACATGATCCAGCACAACAGAAGGCTACGTTACAGCAACAGGCGTTGTCACGTCACAGTAGCATACGCTGCGCGTCGTTGTCATGCTGCCAGCACGAAACAGCGCAACGTACATGTCGCATACGCGTCACATACGCATACGTACACATGTAGGCATACATGCAGAGCGCAATACGTTACCACGCGACAGTACAGAAATACGCGCGCCGTCGTTGTCACGCACGTTACATAAAGAAAATGCTACGCCGCCCGCCGTCGCCACCGCGCCGCGTTAAGAGCCGCGCCGCTGCTGCCAATGATGCACAGGCGTATACGCTACAGTAACAGCAAGGCGTATACGCTGCTACCATACACAAGGCAAACGGCGCGATACGCCACGATGCGCGGTTGTACATGCGCGGTACGTTGCATGCAGGTATACAAGACACACAGCACGCAGAAGGGCGTACGAAACAGACATAGGTATACAAGAAGATACAACATATAGGTATACAGTAGCAGGCATACGTTCGCAGGCACAGAAAGGCGCGGTTGCGCGTTGCAAGAGACATAGCACAGCGCATAACCGCCGTCGCCGCGCTAATATACACCACACCACGCCACACGCCTGCAGAGCAGCACATTGTAATAGCGTCGCCACATACAAGGCAATACAAGATGAGCGTATACGCTTATAAGGCACGAGAAGGAAGGTACAGTATGTAGCGGCGCGCAGGTATACACCATAGCGTAGCAGAGATATGTCGTATACGAAGCAACGGCTGCTGCGGAGAGATAAAGAATACAGACAGCGTATACAGCCGCGTGTATACAGGCAGGCGCGTATATAGGCGCGCAGGCACAGACATAGCAGCGCACAGGCGACAGGTACATACAAAAGATACACGCGTACAGTAAGACGTTGTACGTACACAGAAAGGAGCCGCGCGAGCAAAGACGTATGGCACGTTGTACATGAGGCAATACGGTTATTATACGCGGCGCTACATCATACGCCAGCCATACACGTCGTTACGTCGGTCGCCGCGCCCGCACATATACAGGCAACGCACAACGCCGCAACATACGCTACCACGCACCGCCGCACGCAGCACCTGTTGCCGCTACGGCAGCGGTACGCCGCGCTCATACGCATACGCCGTTACGCAACGCCACCGCTGCCGTTGCATGCCACGCTATACGCCCATAATGCCGCACGCAGCGACATATACCATACAGTACGCCGCGACGCAGGTGTCGCCGCCGTCACGTCGTCGCCACCGCCCGTCGCCGCAGCGCATGGCGACACAAACGCAAGCGCGATGCCACCACGTTCACCACACCACGGTCACATGGTATACCTATGCCTATACGCTGCCCAGCGGCATGCTACGCGCTATGTCGGTGAAGTCACAGTACATACGCGACAAGAAATATAACAGAAGGACGCATACGTTACGTTCGTCGCCGCAACGTCGATGCCGTCACGGCCGCCCGCCAACGCCGTACAAGATCGCCGCTACGCCACCGCCACCGCCGTTCGCCATACGTCCACCGCTACGCCGCCGTCGCCGAAGCACAACGCCACGCCACCATACACATACAGCAACGTCGCCATACGCCGCACACGCCGTCGCCATGATGCTGCCGCTACGCCGCCACGCGTCATACACGCCGTCGCCACCCGCCCGCCACGCCACAACGCAACGCCGTCCGCTGCTACGCCGTCACGCATGCCGCGCAGCGCGTGCTGGCAGAGACAGCACAGCACGCCACGCCGCACGTCGCCACAAACGCCAACGCCGCCACACGTCGCTGCCGTCGCCCGTCGCTGCCGTTATTGCCCGTCGTCGCGTTATACCGTTGCCAGCGCACTACACCATGATCACGCACGTCGCTATGTATCGTCAAGAACGCGCAACGCTGCCGCCTGTCGTTGCCAGCGCAAACGCACACAGTACATACGCAACGCATACGCGCCATACGCATACATATGCCAAAAATAGACATACAGACAGGCATAAACATTATGAAGAGAGGCATATAGTAGAAAATAGCATAAGAGCGTATATAGCAGGCATGAAGGTACGCGGTGGCAGATATAGAAGGTAAATACATAACGCATACATAGTGCAGCAAAGCGTTGTTACACACAAGACAGCTGTATGCGTATATGTACATAGCGTACGACACAGAGATAGCAGGCATATATATAGCATGTCGGTACATACAATACATGTTGTACATACATAGCAATACGCATACATAACGCGAAGGCCACATGGTACGCAGTTATACATCACAATATAGTATCCATTACATAATAAGAAATATAGCAGGCATACATACAGCGCGCCACGTTACCAACGCGACACAGCGTAGCGTATACGCGGCAACGAGACGAACAGCACGCTGTCGTTACATACCATATTATACAACATAGCGTACAACGGCTGCATGCCAATATACATGCGCATGTCGCCGCCACGCGCTGCCCACAGGCACATACACGCGCATGCCTACACACGTCATGCCGCGCCCGTCACGTTGTCGCCACATTGTTTACCAGCATACGCCATAAGAGTCATACAACCATACGCTGAAAGCAGGCGCCGCAAACGCCGAAGATATACATACACAGCGCAGGCATACGCCATGCGTCAGGCATATGCTCAGCCAGCGCACAGCGCTACGTTGTCATACAAATATAACATACCAGACAGCGAAGCATAGTAGCAGCCACGGCGCAAGGCAGCATATGACAGTGCAGCGTTATTGTTAGCATACAGGCGCAGGCTACAATATTAATATTGCATGTTGCCGCCGTCGCCGCACACGTCACAACAGAACAACGCTACGTCACGCAGCGTACGCCACGTACGCCGCGTACATAGCTGTACACACGTTGCCACAACATGTCATATTACGTACGCGTATGCGCTGTCGCGTCGCCACAAACACACGCGCCAATCACGTTTGTTCCACCGCCGATGTCACGTTGCCACACAACGCCATACAAACGCTACAAGACAGCGCCGCACCATGCTACGTATAAACGCGCTACAACCAGTCACAGGCAACAGCATAGTAGCAAAGATCCGTATACAGAATAAACACAGGCATGCTACAAACATGTAGAAGATAGCGCCGCCAGAGCAGGAAGTATGCGTACGATATTGCTACACAGCGTTGAGGGTACATACAGCAAATAAAGAAATGCTACAGCATGGCGAAGAAGAAGAAAACGTTACATGCGCAGACACGCGTCGTCGCCGTTTATACGAACGGCGTTACAACATGTCATACAACGGTATGTTGCCGTTAAAGACATGGCGTACAGCGCCATGCCATCAGTACGCGCTATACACAGCCATGCGCAGGGATATGATATTTATATGATGATATGCATTTACATTCATACATTGATTCATACATACGATACATTCATACATTCGACATACATTCCATTCATTCAATAATGCTGCGCGCGTTACGGCATGGCGCCAGCAGAACATATATTATCACAATATATTGCAACACGTTACATACATAGAAGAATAGAGAATATACGCCACAACGTTACGAAATATACATACCAGCATAAATACACATTGCCACATAACGCCACAACAAGAACACGATGAATTACGCGCCACACATACACATACGTCGCCATGACAACAAGACCGTCGCCACCGTCAACAGAACCATGTCACAAGAACACGACAATACGTACATACATACAGACATACGCGACACAGCATACAACAACCATACGCCATCAACGAACGTCCACAAATGCCCGCCACATGCCACCGTTCCGCCACAATACGCTATCATGCAGAACATGAACCACAGCATATCGTCACATACACAACAACATGCCACCGCTATACAGCAACCACATACATACAAATACGCCACGCCAACCACGCTACAAGAACGCCAACACATGCTACAACATACGCTACGCATGCGTCAACCACATACGCTACGCCGTCGCCAACGTCACAACGCCATGCCAACAACGTCATGTTGTCAAACACGTTGCCGTTACGCACACATACACAGCATTGCCATACATGCCCACACAGCACAACGTCACATAGATACATACCAGCACGAAGAGCGCATAGCAGACGAGAACAGCGTGCTACACAAACGTTGCACCGCTAAAGATGGTACAACGCCCACAATGTCACGCAGCTGCCACGACAGCGTTAGCAACACGTTATGATACAGCGCACAGCGCATAGCACGCTATACGCAGCATATTAACGCCCACGATCCGCCCACATACACATACAACGTTGTTACATGCCACATACAGCAACACACCACATCACGAACAAGAACAGCACAGAAAGGTATGCACAACAGATGTTATACAATAGCAGCACGTTGTCACACATAGGCACAAGAGCAAGACCAACGAGAATGTCACATATACACCACAGGCTGGTACATGAGATACAACACCAGCACACCACAACAAACATACGCCACACACCACGTCAGCCACCGATAACGCCGATAAACACCACAACAGCATACGTCAAGATATATCACAGAAGTACGTTATACGTTGTTACATGTCATACACATATATACAGACAACGCAGACAGCTATACATAGAGCACAAGACCGCGAATATAGAAGAGTTATTACACAGCAGCACATACAACACAACATATACCACGCTAAAGATCCAGCATACAAGAAACAATGATGGTATTATACGACACCAGCTACACATATACATACCAAGAGAATATATACACCACATACACATGGTACAACATAAATATACAACATACGATATTATACATACATGAGCGCAACAAGACAAGACACAGCTAGCGTACGCCTATATGTCACGCTACGCGCACCGGTACAAAGGGTATAGACCATGGCGTACGGTACAACATGGCATGTTCACACACATACGTCACACGTCATACGCCACTATGCCAACTAATACAGCACAAAGAAGTACCATAACATATTATGTTGTTTATACAGTACGCATATACGCTATACACGTTGTACGCGCACAGCACAAGACAACATACACACACGTTATACAGAACACAGCATAATAGTATACATATAGCACAAGAGCACGTTATACGCAGCGTAGGCAACCGATCCATGGTATGTTATGATACAAGGCTGGCATATATAGGTTACGGTTATAATAGCAGAGAACACGCGTATACCATATAAAGAACAAAATATAACAAGACACGCCACACGCGCGTATTAAGATGGTATACAACGGTACGTACACACAATACATGCAGCTATGTACACATACCAAACGCGTTATACTACATACGCTACATACATGCCCACATACACGCAGAAGCCAAACAATACCCAACACAAGAAATAACGGCACAACAGAAGCGCGTCATACGCAAACACCACGTTGCCGCATACAACGCATACGCGATGCCACGAGCCGCCGCCACCGCAGGCGCGTCGGTAGCATACAACATATGCCAGTACAGTGTCGCATACCGCGCCGCAGCGCCGGCACATGATCCATACGCGTATACGTGCGGCACAGAAGCGACAGGCGCAACAGCGCAGAGGCGCGTACATGTACAAGGTATGGTAGCATACGACATGCCACAGAGTTGATACGGCGATGCAGCATGGCGCGCCAGTACAGCATGGCATACGGCATGCCATACATACCAGCGTTACGCACAACAGCAGGCGCGCATAGCAAGATATTGTCAGCACGCGAGATATGGCTGCCACGTCGCCTACGCGCATACGCCGCGCCGCCGTCGCCAGCAGCAGGCGTGAGCGGCACAGACGCAGAGCAACCGATAGCAGAGCGTGCACAAGGCTACGCGCGTATACAGTACAGAAGATAACGCGCTGCGCCGCGCCGTTAAACGTACGCATACCGCGAGCGCCGCCACAAGGCGTTTGCCACAAACGATACGTCAGCGGCATACATGTCGCCGCATACATAGACATACGCAGCGCCGCCATACGTCCGCCATCACCGTCCACCACAAATACGCCACGCCGCCGCCACGCCACGTCATATGCTACCACCGCCGTCGCCAACGCGTACCGCCGCCACGCCGTTATACGCAACGCGCGGCGTATAACATAGCAATGTCACGCTACGCAGGCATACGTTACGCAGGCATGTCGCCACGCGTTACGCGCCGCGCCGCAGTAAGATACGTACGTCATATGTCGCCACGCGCAACGAGTTATAACCATGCCGTCGCGTTACGCCACAGCACGCATGAAGCACAGCAGCGGTACAGTACAACGCCGTCGCCGCTACAGCATAGCACATACGTCGCCACAAAAGAAGGCTATATGATGCCGTACGCCGCGCGCCACGCGCAAGAGGCGCCGCCATGTTGTCAGCACACGCGCATATACCGCCGCCAGAGCGTCACGCACGCGGCGCGGCTACGTACAAGGTATGGCAGCCAGCGCCGCGCGCCTATGCCAGCATACGCCGCAGCACAATGCCGCACCATACGCGTGCGAATATACGCGTTGTGCCGCGCCGCCGTCGCCTGGCTGCCGCTACGCATGCCGATTACGCACAACGGCAGCAATGCCGTTTGCCGCTATGTCAGCGTCACATACGGCGCACGCGTACGCTACATACGTCGCGCGTATAGCAATACATGGCCACTATGTTATACATACGCCACCGCCAGCACACATGATCCGCTGCGCGACCGTCGCATGGTATGACAGCGCCAACAGCAGAAGAACGCATACAGCGTACGTCACAAGGCATACATACGGCGTGAAACGCGGCGTACAACGTCGCTACGCGACGCCGACAGAAGACGCGCACGCCGTTGTCGCACAGCGCCGCCACGCCGCGCCGACACGCGTTGGTCGGCGTTATCGTCTACCGCCCATGCAGCACAGCATACGCGTTGCACCACGGTATGTATACGCGTCGCTACGCGTTACGCAGCGTCGCCACGTCCATACGCTAAATGCTGCGCCATTACAGCACCCACAGCGCACGCTACAATGGCGCGCTACAGGCTGCCACGTTGCGCAGCTACGCGCGCCCGCGCCGCTTATTGCTGCCGCATACGCTACGCGCTGCTACGCTACGCGTACGTATGCTACAAGGTACAAATACAAATGGCAACAATATATTGAGTACGCTATACATACAAATACAAGAAGAGAATACGATCCATTTATGTATGGCGTACAGAGATGTTATAGGCACAGTATACATATACATATGATGGCAGGTAGCAGATATACAGAGCACATACGCTATACATACGCGAAATATGCCGTGAAGAGGTACAGTACAATAGTATAAAGTTAACGCCACGTCAGAACGCCGTCGCCGCCCATGCCCACGCAACGTCACCCACCAACGTTCGTCGCCCACGCCAACACGCCGCCACCGCTACACCGCCGCACGCCGTTGCCGTTCGCCACGCCGCCATGTCGTCCAGCGCCGCACAGCCACGCACCGTCGTCAAACCGCCGTCGTTGCCACGTTACGCGCCACCACCGATTGTCGCTATGCTACGTCAACGTCACGCCATGCGAGGCGTCACACGTCGTTGCCGCCACATACATGCCGCACAAGCGCCGCCACAACCATACGCCACAGCTATACGCATACACGCCATACAACGATACGTCAAACGAGCACCATACGCTATGGCAGAGGTAATACAATACATACAGCATAACGTTGCAGGACGCGATACGCGCGTAGCATACACAGCGAACGTTACACGCATAGCGCGTAATACAAATACATACGGTACGCAACGTTTATAGAGGTATGTTACGCAGCAGCCATGCCGCCACACAGCCCACGCAGCCACAACATGTATATTGCTGCACAGCAATATACAACAGAGAAGTATACAATGGTACAAGATACAGGTACGCAGGTAATACATAGCATATGAAGAGCAGACAAGAGAAACATGTCGCTATGTCGTGTTACAGCCCACACGCCAGCACCGCTACGTACAACATACAGGTATATACGTCGCGCGCTGCGTTATACGCCGTTACATACAAGATATGAAGATAGGCAGCGGTATATTGATAGAAGATATAGCTACAGCCGCACAGCAGTACATGAGGTGCGGTAGCGTACACAAGGTACATACATGACAGAAGAAATATATTGCATACGATACGCACGGTATACCATACAGCGCGGTATGTCACACAAAGGGTTACGCACAACACGCTAGATGCGTTATATTAGAAAATACAGAGCGCAGCAAGATGACATATGTATATCGTACAGGTATACCATAACGGCTACGCAGCGAAGAACATCCGCATACACAACAGCCAGAAGGTATAGACATACATGTTGCATACAGTATGGCACGAACGTTACATACAGCACAGGTCATGTTGCCGCCATACACGGTATACAACATACCACAACAGCAATATATGCGTATATGCTGAACACGCAGTATAACGCGCGATATATGTCACAGCTGCATAGACAACGTCGCCGGCATACGCTGGCATAGTCATATAATACAGATACGGTATTGCAGTATATACTACAGAAGAGCGCGCATACACGTCATGTATGGTTAACGCACGTTAGCAGCAAGAAACTACGCGCCACACACGCACAACGCGTTCGTTACGAAATACGATAACGCCGCGCCCAACGCCGTCAACGCTGTCGCCATAACACCATGTCACATGCTACAACGCCAAACGCCTAACACGTTGTTATAAACTACACAACGCCACGCACAGCAGGCATTACAGTTGCGTCACATACATGTCACATACAGTATGCAATACAGCGAAAATACATAATACAGATACACAAGAAAATAAGAGTATGTTTACAACGCAGCAGAGCGCATAAGATTGCCACCACATACGCCAGTACGCCATATACAAGAAAGGCCATGCATACAGAGTACAGGCCGCATACGCTGCGGCACAAGAGCATCATAAGATACATGTCGGCACATTACGCAGGCATCAACGAACGCGGTACGATATGCTGGTTGGCGTACGCCAGGCGTATGGTACGTCAAACGCGCGATGCGTCGTACAGCAGAAGGTGTTGCCGAATAAGAACATGGCGTACGTTTACAAGAACGCGTCACGGTTGTCACGCCACGCAACACATACCGCCAAACGCAACATACCGATTAAACATGCTGCGCGTTCGTCGCACGTCACGCCATGCCAGCACATGTCACAACAAGGCGCCATCGCACAACACGCGGCAGCGCGAATATGGCGTACATGCATCCATTCATTTCCATTACTAGATTACAATTACAATTAAAGGTTAATACATATGCTACAGCATACACACGCGTTATACAGCACGACACATATTACAGCACAATGGCGCCCACGGCGTATACAGATGCGCCGCGGTACAGTAGAGGTTGTATATGGTAGAGCATATGCATATACAAAGACACAGCCGCATACACAAATATAAATGTTAAATACACAGCGCACCATTACGCTACACAGGCCAAACATGGTACGCACAAATGTATGCAAGAAGGCAGACATACAGAGCATACAGCACATAGAGAGCACATGGCAAATACGATACACATATACGCATACATATAGAGAAGAGGCGAGATGAAATATATTAGCATATTAATCGCAGCGGCGTACACGGCGTATGGTATGCGTCATACAGATATGCGCAAGGCAAAGACGTAGCATGTTGATGTTGCCACAACACATACGTTTATGATAGCAGGCGAGGTAGCGCTGAGTGTACGCGACGCTGTTACGAAGTAGAAGGCACGAAGGCCGATACGCATGCATACGAGCAAATGCAGAGATAATGCTACGCGCTGCGCGCAACATACGCGCCATGCACAGCATGGTACGCTACGCGTTGCCAGCATGCGCGACGTTGTTAGCATATGTTAGAATACAGACAGCAGCATGTCGTTAACGCCAGAACATAACAGCATATGATATACACCACAGCATACGAGGTACGCGTATGCTACGCAGCACGCGCCGGCGCTACACCGCACAACAGCAAGACGCTGCGCGTTACGTACAGGTTAGCATACGAAATATGCTGCACGCCGTCGCCACGCGCTGCTGCGCACGACGCCACACCGCACGTACGCGCCGAAACATCCAGTCGGCAATGCACAGTACAGCATACAGGTACGCCAGCAGTGTACGTAGATACATGGCAGTACGCAGGCATACATATTGCCGCGTCATAAAGATGCATAGAGGCAGCAGCGCCACAACGCGATGAAGGTAACAGTGCCATATATACGCCACAGCACGCCAACCAGGCGACGCGTCACGCACACATACAAAATACAACATACGTTGCCGTTATACGAACATACTGTTCACGCGCATGGCAATACGCCGCATAGCGGCCACGCACGCCGCGAACCAGCGTACAACAAACACGCGACAACACGAAACACGGCGCCTGTAACGCCACCACGCCACCGTCCAACGCCGCCGTCACAAACACAGCATACGCGCAAACGCCACGCACCACGTCGCCGCCTACACGCCACAATGCCACGTTGTCGTTGCCACAACACAAGAGGCGTTGTCGCACCGCTGCCACCGTATACGCCACGGCCACACGCGTACACCATGCCACCACACGCCACGCCACCGCAACGCCACGCCCAACGCGCATACACCCGCCAAATACGCGTCGCCGCCCAACGCCGTTCACGCGCCGCCAGCGTTGCCCACAGCCATACGCCAACGCCATTGTACCGCATGCTGACGTTACAACGCTACGCGACACCAGCATACACCAAGAATGCTAAACACAGACGGCACAGGTGCACAGCGCCGCCATGCCACGCGCCCACATGTCACGCTATACAGACGGCAGCGCGCATATGGCACAGATATACAAGAGCCACATGCATGTCGTATACGTCGTACATATATACAGTACACAGCGATATAGAAGGTACACGCAGAACCAGCACGCGACACAGCATACGTTGCGCGCCACGACGCTACGCGCATGCCGCCAACGCCAAATACATACGCGGTACATGCCGAGTCACACATACATACGTTGTACGCATAGCGCGAAGACAAACACAACGACACGCTACGCCAGCGTTCGCCAACAGCGTTGTTAACATAACGTACCGTCACAAACGTCACAATGCCATCCGCGCCAACGCCGCCACGCCCACCGATACGTCGCCTGCCCACGCGTCGCCGCCACCGTCCACAGCGTACACCGTACAACGCCGCATACGCTACGCCGATCGGCACCGCACATGCGTCGCTCACTGTCGCCGCCACGAACGCCTGTCGTCGTCGCTACAACGGCCTATTTAATAAATACTACCATCCCATGCCATCTATTTTATTCATTTGTACGCGGTACAAGATAGCAGGTATATGATGGCATACATGAAGGCTAGTGCGTGAGAGGCAGGTAGAGGTATAGTATAATATAGAGAGAAGAGCATGGCAGAGAAGGTTGTATAGGTATGGCATATAATACGCAGATGGTATATGGCAGAGGTGACAGCAGGCAGAGCAGTATACGGCAGGTACGAGGCGATAGCGATGGCAGGTTAGTACAAGAGAAGGCGCAGGCATAGCAGAACAGTATATATTGGCGATAGCGCGCAGGTGAACAGGTTGTGGTTGCAGGCATACGAGATGGCAGAGGCGATGAGGCACATACGCTGTTATAGCAGCGCCAGCATAGCAGATGGTAGAGTATGGTGCGTTACAGGCTGCCGGCGTTGATATAGTACGGCTGCGGCAGCGAGGCTGGCGCTGGCGTCGGCGTACGGTACGCGCCAGCCGCTATGCTACAGGCGCACCGCGACCAGCATGCCACGCGCCGCGCCGTTCGTCGCGACATGCCGCCATACGGCCATACGCTGAACAGCGCACCGTTACAGCGTACGCGCGAGCGCTGCCGCCGCAGTCCATGGCATGATCCAGCGCGTTATACGCGACGGCGGCGGTACGCGCATACGCGTTGCTGCCGCCATACACGCCGCCGCGAAGCGCACCGTCGTGCGTACACATGCGCGTTGTACAAGGCGCGCGGTACAGGCTGTCGCGGTATACGCTGGCGAAGCAGGCGCTGGCAGCAGCTGGCGCGCCGCCAGCGTTGTTGCCATGCGCTACGCGCCGTCGCCGCGCCGCATCACAGCAGCCGTTGTCGGTTATAGCGTCGGCGGAGATGTACATACAGGCGAGCACGCACACGCAAACAGCGTCGCCGTTATGTTGCGCGTTGCATGCGCGTCAGCAACGCACGATACCACAAACACGCGCAGCAGCGGTATACATACGGGCATACCGCAGGCAAAGGCAGGCAACCGCATATGTCACGTTTGATCCGCCGTTACCGCGCCAACGCCTGCGTCACGGTACGGCGCGTTATATACGCGATGGCCGTTGCGTTGCCACGCTACAGGCATACGCACGCTAGCGCCGTACACGCGCAACGGCTACGCCGCCACCACGCAGCACGTCACGCCATACGCCGCACGCCACGCCGATGCCCACGCCATACGTTCGTTACAGCACGCTATGCGCTACGTCACGCCGTCGCCGTCGCCAGCGAGATGAGCGTCATGTCACAGCACGCCATGTCACGCCACGCTGCCGCCACGCCAAGCACGCCTGCATGCGCCACGTCTGCCCACGCCGCCTGCCGCCAACGCGCGCCACCTACGTCATGTCGCCTGTCACGCTGCCGCCGTCACGCCACGTCACGCCGCGTCACGCCATGCCACGCCAGCATGTCGCCCATGCTTGCCGCGCCGCCGTCACGCCGTCGCCCAGCGCCTGCCGCATGCCATGTCGCCGTCGATGCCACAATGCGCCGCCTACAACCACGATGCCGATGCCCGCCGTCCACGCACGATCGCCGACCGCCACGCCGTTACGATGCAACGCCGCCATACGCCGCGCCACGCGCACATGCTACCGCACGCCCACCACATGCCGTTGTCGAACGCCGCGTTTATACAGCACGCTGGCGCTACGCCGCCACGCGCACGCGCGGCGTCGCCGGCCAGCGTTAGCATGCGCCGCAAAGAGCATTCGATGCCATAATAATATGCCATGATCGATGCCACATGCTTCTTTTTCTTATTTTGCCATTTTGCCGATGCCAGATCCGATTGAATAATCTGACTACGTCTCCAACTCTGTATTATACTTTCAAGGTTTACTAATGTCCTGTATGGTTGAAATCTAGCAGATAAAATGCTGTTCATTGAATAAAGAAATGGCTTCATACTTACTACAGACGAAAGAAGCAACAATTGATAGCCAAAATACTTATTTTGAAATATCCATCTAATTAGGATTACATCTAACAGTTAACAAACGGCTCTAATATTCCAATCTAGTTATGGATTTCCCATGCAATATTTGTCTGTTTACAAATCTTTAAAAGTCTACTACATAATTTTACCATGCATGTTCAAAACTTAACTACCTGTATGATACATAAAAAGTGACTACTTAAATCAGCGTATCTGAAATAAAATAAACTGCTAGGTATAAGGACACTCTGCCATCAAATATCCATGATTACATAATTATCATCAGGATTTGAATTAATTTAACTCTACTGTGAATTCTTTGAAGCAAGGCCATGGAATATAATCAACTGCCTTTATAATACTCACATTCAGATTCTATCTTCTACCTTTCTACTCCTGATTTCCATTTCAAAGAGAACTATAATTGATTTAAAATTAGTAGAAAGAGTTACTCTGTGGAATTAAAAGGACCCGGATAATATTATGTGTAGGATTCCTACATTTTGTATGAACTTTACTGATATTAATATCACAGATGCATTTTAAAAATTTATTAGAAGTTTTAATTTTGAATGTATTTGTTATTCTTATTTTTATTCAGCTGTTTATAGGATTGAAAATATGCGACTGTTATCACTAATTTTGATTCATCGTTGGATATGTACAGGTAATTTTTAGTCAGCTATTTCAATGAGTAACTGAATTGAATTTTTTTTTTTGTGTATTTCCCTTAGAGGAATACAGAAAAAACATGAATATGTATAATACATAACTTTGTAATTGCTTTACATGGCATGGTTTTAATTTCTTAAGATTTTTCAAATATAGAGATTTAATAATAATAAATGAAAGACTAAAAATTACTAAAAGTTTATGATTATTCTATATGCTCTATTTATTAAATCTGTGTATTATATATAGTACCTATTATATAAAACAGTCTAATTTCAAGTACACTAATTACTAAAATAATTTTTTATTTAACATAAAAAAATGATCAAGAGAAAAATATATATATCTTTTATTTCAATAGCGTAGTAGCTTACTTTCGTATGCATTAAAACCTACACTATTATATCTACACTCAGTCACTTACTTAATACACGCAATAAGAATGCATTTAAAACAAGGTAAACCAACACAAGAATGTGTCTTGGATATTTAACAAATTTGAACCAAAATAGCCTTCTTTAAATATAAAAGCATTGTATCCAAGCATCCCGTAACCAAACTAAACTTGATTCAGGATAAAGGTATCCCAAAAGCTACTGCTATTTTATTTTCAATCTGTAAAACATATAACAACGCATTTTATTTTTGATTTTGGTTAATTTTACTCGTCTATCTGCGTAATATTAATTGTATAAATCAGGAGTATAACTCCTTTAAAAAATCGCCCCTCCTCCTCCCATCGGTCTTGAACAGGCGTCCGCACGTGCGCCACATTGACACTTGGTACAATTCTCAGTGGCACTCTACAATACATTACAAATTTGTAAGTTTTTTAGAGGAAGAAATTGATAATTTTGTAATAGACCTTACTGAAATAGCATCTTCGGAATTCAGGAAAGAGAAATTTACGAATCACGAACAAGTCTTAAAGATAACTCTATAAATAAATCGACAGATATTTTAAATTATTCTATGTCATTCATGTGGAGAGATTTAATTGTTTTTTGAAGAAAGAAAATTTCCTATGCTCTGCTTTCCGCCTTTGGATGTCAATATCTGTGCTGACAAATCTTTTCTCATATTAAAATATTTGAGTCCGCAAAGAAATTGCTAACAGCTGAATGTTCAGATTCATGTCGAACTGAAAGTCACAAATTATACTCCTATATATAGTTATGGTTAACATTTAAATATTTATTTTTTTAACTATATAGAAGGGAAATGCGTTTAATTTATGTTATTTATTTTTTATTTTTAATAAATGTTTAATATATATACAAACTTAATTTTTCAATTGTGTTGAAGAAATAGTTAAAATTTATATTTTTTCTGTTAATAAATATATTTAAATAATGATGAATTATGTATAATAAAACTCTGAATCTATTTATTTAAAATTATATTTCATAACTCTCCCTACATTATCGGGGAATCATTTTGTTATTTTGTTTTGGCCCGCCACAGGTATAAGGTTGTCAACTCTTGGTCTAGATTATATCACATTTTATTTTCATTTAATTACAAGTACATTTCTTTTATAAATATACAATATTTATGTTTACCTGAATTTTGTTCCGCTAAAACTTCAGAACAAGCTTGCCACTCAAGAACTCGCAATTTTGAGTTTCAAGCACTGAAGTTGGTATAAGATTTATATATCCACTTCTCTAATAACCTTTGCATGCCGTATATGACCTGAAGCCTAGTTATATAAATTGCATTATTTTCGTTTAATCTATAAATGAGAAAAGCGACTCACTCATTATAATATCTCTGGAACTAGTAAACCTACAGACGTGAAATTTGGTAGGCATATTCTTTTCATGGAGTAGACATCCGCTACAAAATGGATTTTACAAAAATCGACCCTCAAGTGGCATTGCGGGGTCTTAAGGGGCATTACAGATAATTATTTCCATTTTTAAACTATTACACGTACTGTCTTGAAATTTGATAAGCAGATTCCTTTCATGAAGCAGAGATTCCCTAGAAAATAAGTTTCACAAAAATTAACCTAAGGATACTTGCGGGGGATTAAGGGGCGTAATAGATAAATATTTCTTTTTTTTTTAACTATTAGACCCACCTGCTGTAGGTATGTTCCTTTCATGGAAGAGAGTTCCTCTAACAAATAGTTTTGCGAAAATGGACCCCCAAAGGTTGAGAGTTGAGAGTGGTCAAGGAAAGTTATCGAAAAAAATTCCCTTTTTTGAATTCTTTAACCCACGTACTTGAAATTTGCTAATCGTGTTTCTTTTGTTGAACAGATATCCCCTAAAAATGAGTTTTACGGAAATGGATTCCTCTGGGAGTGGGGGGGGGGTTACTGGTGTGTATTGACAAAAAAAATCCATTTTTTGAGCTACTAGGACTATAATAATAAAATTTGATATGCATGTTTCTTTTTTTTAATTGAAATCCGCTAAGAACGCTCTCAACTGGTTCATGGGGCGTATTGATGAGAAAAATTCTTTTTTGCTGTATTACACTCAGACTTCAAATTTAGCACGCATTTTTATTTTACGGAGTAGAGATCTACTAAAAAAATTGGTTTTGCAGAAATCCACTCGGTTATTCGGTTAAGTAAGTAGAAAAAATAATTGTTCTTCTATTTTAGAGATTATTAGGAATTATCAATTGTAAGTTTTGTCCTTCTTATATCAGGAGTCGAGAGTCACAGGCATTAGTATGTTTTTCAATACAATCGAATTCTTAATGCTAGGACTTAGATATCAATAAATTATATAAATGTAAGCATTATATATAAATACAGCATCGTGAAATACTTTGCGAAGCGGATGGGTAGCTACTAGTATAGTATAGAATTCAGGGGAATAGTCCTATTTCGAACCCCATTGGTCACTAAGCTAATTATGACATCATCAGATTCTAATCTAGCTTTGTGTGCAATTGAGTACTTTTTAAATTTCGTGATAAAAATAGGCATCGTTCATGAAAAAATTAAGTTGCCGGCATACAAAATCAATATTATTCTTTATTTTAAAGATTTTTTCGTAAATATTCGGGACAGCTGGATTTCTAACTCATTCACCACGGGACACTAGAATACTACTGTACAAAAAGAAATCTGTGAATTTAAGGAAGAAGTAAATTTATAATTAAATTAATAAAACTGGCATAGATATTAACATTTAAAATTATAAAGGTAAAGAAAAGTCCTCTTTTTGCTATTTTATAAACATGTGTAGTATTTAAAAGTTCGCATATTTTATTAAGGCATCCGACTACTTGCGACAATTTTTTTTAAAAAAAATTGAGATACGGGTATTTTTTTGTAGGTTTTAGATTTGTTTAGTACATTTTAAGAAAAATATGTTAAATTTATGAATAGAAAAAGAAATTATTATTACTAAAATGGAAAAAAATGGATATAAATTGACAAAAGAATAGCATAAACTCGGTCCATTCTGTACCAAAAGTTTATGAACAGATTTTCATTTTTTTCTATTCTGATGTGTTTCTATGTTATTCATTTTTGAAATGATCTCCAGGATAAGAGATATTTTAAGTTTTACAAAAACTAGAGTACTTTATCTCAGTTATTATATGAAATTGCTTAAAATAAACAGTGATTATTTTCACATAAGGGACTGTAAATTTTGCAATAAAACAGTAATTGATAAATCTGCAGGTTTAAACATTTCTACTATCCTGCAGAATATACACAAAAAGTTTCAGTTAATTATTTTTAAAACTTTTTTAACAATCGCGCGCTGGCCCCGTTTGAGTATTTTCATAAAAACACATTTTGAGTAAAACGCGTTTTAATGTATGACATCTTGCTTAAAGTAATGGCATCTGCTTTTACTAAAACACTTGTAGTTTTTGTTCTAGTGAACGGAAAATAATAGAATTGGTATTTTTATAAACCTAATAAGATGACCTATAAAATAAAATCATAAAAAAATTGTCAATTTTTGGCAAAATTCACAACTTTAGGGTAGTCGGATACGTTAAAATATTTTATGAATTTTGGTTTTTAACTTATGTATACTTTTAAGACTAGATAATGTAAGTGATAATTTTTGGGGAATTAATTAGTCTTTTTTAGCATGCCCTTATAAATGCAATTCAGATTAATAAGTGAGCTAAATGACACATGAAAGACGGCGACAGCTAGCAGAGGGAAAATAAATGCTGGCGGGAAGTTGAAAGATGAAAGTTGTGGCGTCTTCTTCTCTGTTAAGGAGTTTGATGATTTATGGATCAAAATAGACTTTATGAGTTCCAAGAAACTGTTAAAGGTAAGAAGATTAATGGTCAAGACAACTATGGAGCTCCTTGAGTTCATGTCTATCATTTAAAGGAATGAATGACAATCTCGTAAACTTTTAAATTAAGGGCTTATCCTCAGTTATTATTCGTCAATCCCCAGCCATGACATTGTGATAAATATGATATATGATTAGAGAATTTTCAATATAATTTGGAAAATACGAAAAAAATTGACAGTGAGAAGACTGGCAGTATGTTCAGAAACTTTATGCGTTTTTTCCCTTTAAGTTTACATATTTTCTTTATCCAAATACCTAAAAATTCAGAATTATAACTAGAATTTTTGAGAAATTTCTTCTTATTTTTTATAATTATAGGGAAAAAATTCAAATTAGATTGCAATTACAATGTATCTCCCGTTGACGTAATAAAAATGCAGTTTTTTATTTCATAATTAGTAAAAAAATTAAGGATTATAATTTTAATAGAAATCGATTATAGACACGCACACGTAATTTCTGTAAAGAAAAGTTCATATTATAAGAAAATCACATTATATATAAAACTAAATAATATAATTACAGTTTAAAAAAACTAAGAAAAACACTTTTTTATAGTTAATCGAACTATGTTGTAACTTAATCTTTCAGTCGCCAAATCTAGAAATGGGATCTGAAGTTAGTTGCCAGATGCGGGATGGGATCTGAAAATGGAAAATCGTTAATCCTGATGATCCTGCTCAGGATAATGGAACACAATTATTCAATTAGTGTACTGTCATCGGTCCTAGACAAGTCAGCAAAATTTTGAACTAATCTTACCTTTCATAGTGGGTAAAAATATGTAGTTCAAAGATTCCGTTGCATACAAGTGAAGCTAATAAAAAGGTATTAATTAATTAAAAACACACTCACACCCAAATACATACTTATTAATAATCTAATAAATTGCTATAATTTATAACAATGCTAAATGCAATCAAGAATAATCAAGACAACAACACAGCTAAAAGTAGAATTGTCACATAAATAAAATAGAAAACTGTTTGGTTTAGTAATATTGCTGGGTTAAACGTATTTCCAAGTTTCCTCGATGTTTCCTTTTATTTACCAATTTTATTAGACTGAAATACTTATAAATTTTTTATTTTTGTTTTTTTCCTATACTTACTTAGAAATGAGTATATATTTATATTGAGTGGCACAGACACACACGAACACAAGAAACGAAAAAAATATTTTTTTGAAAAAATTGCTGGAAAAAACATTTAATGAAATATTTTGGTTCTGGTAAGCTAAAATTTTGACTAACAGAATGAAAAAACTGATTAACCGAAATAACATTGAATAGTACTCAAAGCTATTTATTCAGGAATTTGTAAAAATGCATATCATTTTTATGGATAAGTCCCCTCAGAGTATTTGTCATATACTCATATTTCTTGATAAGCACTCTGAGAATTTTTGTCACTTTCTCATATTTCTTAGTAACTACTTTCAGAGTATTTGACACATACTCATATTTCTTGATAAGTTTTCTCAAAATTTTTATTTGTTTTTTTAGTGTAGATAAATTTAAGCCTATATCAATATTGATTTAATGTAATAAAACAAAAAAAAAGCATTATTTAGAAAAAATAAGCTTAAAAAAAGTGCTCACTTGTAATGTAGTAAAGTATTAAGGTTAACAAAGTATTGAATTTTCTGGATAATTAATCTGAGCCTAAATAGTGTAATTAATTTTTCTTTTAACTAAATTTATTTACTTCGAGGCCTTTGTTAAACAGTAATTGCTTTCAAAGTTTTACATATGCTAATGAAAGATTTTTTTCTTTTAATGTATAGCTAATCTTTTTTTTCCTTATATGTAATAAAAATAAAGTTTCTAATATTTTATAAACTAAGCCTTTCTTTCCATAACAGTCATCATATAATAATGATTTTTATCAAATGTGTACATTTTTAATAATGTGATATTAAATTTTAATTATCCAAAATAAGAAAAAAAACGTGCAAGTTTGAAAACTTTTAAATAAATTATTTTCGTCTGGAAAATTGATCAATATTTATTAAAAAATTTCATCTGCTTTGTTTTATATTACATCTAATTAGATAAGACTAGGGGCTCCCCCGGTCTACCTTACGTCCGACCAACCCTCATTGTGTACAAATTATACAACTTTTCATACTCATTGTTCAAATTGGAAAACTGTAATTTACTTGAATTATGTAGTTCTATTTTTTCAATATATCGTATGCATAAAAATAAATTTTAAGTCTTCACATTCGTCTTTTTATTTATAACAGCATCACGAAAAACTTTTTTTTATATAGAGAGAGCATGTTTTGTGAAGTTTTATTTACTTGTGTCATCATTGTTTCATAAAATAGTGTAAATAATTTATATCTGGATGCTTCATATGTTAATATTATTTTCGGTTGTATTTGTTTATGATAAAAGTTGTAATATTTGCAAGCAACGCCTTCCCTTACATTATAATAGCGTAATATTGGCGTATATACGGCGAAATATTGTCAACACAGCCAAGTTGTCTTCATTTTTGGTGACTTGGCAAATAAATAAATTTATTAAAGCATCATGGTATTTTTTTATCTATATACATATAAGACGCATTTGTTGTCTGTCTGTTTGTCTGTTCCCTTATAACTCAAGATCCAGACAACCAAATAACGTGAAATTTGGTACACATACGCAAAATTACATGGGAAAGGTTCTTAAACAGCTTTCGTTCCATCCCAACCTCACTCTGCCTACTCCAGTCAAAAGTAGTGCTCCATGTGCCTGTTCTGAGACGCGTGATAATGAACCAAAAAAGAAAAAAGGAAATCATGCAAGTTGGTCATTGAGAGGATTTTGAATGTTTTTGTAGTGATGATGATGAGATGTAAGTAAAAGTGATGGTCATACATGTGTACGGTGGGAGAGGGGGGATGGTGGTAGGACCCCCTCATTCCTCCGTCCAGACCCATGTTTGTAGGATGGACCTCACTTCCAGCAGTCTTCTTACATGGGAAAGGTCCTTAAACAGGTTTCATTCCATCCCAACCTCACTCTGGCCTCCTCCCGCCAAAAGTAGTGCTTCATGTGCCTGTTCTGAGCCGTGGGTACATTTGCCAGAACCAGTGCATGATCAACCTGAATTGACAATTAAGGATGTCTTGAGGGAAACTAGCTATGATGTTCACCACTTCGAGCCTACATGGCAGCAAATGTGCCAAGACTTACTCCAGAACAGCAGCAAGCCTTTATAGCCATCACTGGAATGATCGGAAATGAAAGAGGAGGCATTGTCTTTTTGGTTGCACCAGGTGGCACAGGCAAGACCTTTTTACTCAATTAGCTATTGGCTTTTTTTGAGGAAAGAAAAAGACATGGCTGTGGCTGTTGCCTCCTCTCGCATAGCAGCAACTCTGTTTGCTGGTGGTCGAGCAGCACATTCGGCCTTCAAGTTGCCGCTGGACTTGGCCAGATCAAACAGTGCCACTTGCAATATTTCCAAGGGCACAGGACAGGGACATGTTCTCAATACCTGCAAGCTAATTGTCTGGGATGAGGCTACCTTGAATCACAGAAATGCTTTCCATACTCTTGACAAGGCATTACAAGATTTGAGAGGCAGCTCTGCAATAATAGGTGGAGCAACTGTTGTGCTTGCTGGTGATTTTCGACAAAAACTTCCCATTGTCACACGTGGCACTCTAGCATATCAGATCAATGCCTGTTTGAAAAATTCTTATCTATGGCACCATGTCGAAAAATTCAGTCTAATTACAAGCATGCGGTCACACATTCAGGGTGATTGTCTGCAGGACAATTTGAAAACAAGTTGCTCCAGATTGGAGATGGTAAAGTTCCTGGAGATCCTTCAACAGGCCTCATCATTATGCCATGTGATGTAATTGTCAACTCTCCTGACGAACTTCTGTCCAAGCTGTATCGTAACATTCAGCAAAACTTCAAGGATCATGATTGGCTTTCTCACAGAGCAATTCTGGCAAGCAGAAATGATGCGGTTGAGAAGCTCAATGTCCCCATTCAGAAGCGGCTTCTAGGGCAAGAATATGCCTACAAGTTTATAGACTGAATCCTTAATGATGATGATGCAGTACAATATCCCATTGAATTCTTGAATTCCATCCAAACTCCTGATTTGCAAGCCCACAACTTGATTCTAAAAGTTGGTGCTTCAATAATGCTGATCCGAAATATTGATGCACCCAGGTTGTGCAATGGCACAAGGTTAATTGTGAAAAAGCTGATGCAACATGTCATTCAAGCCACAGTACTCACAGAGTGTACTAAGGGTGAAGATGTCTTCATTCCAAGAATACCTATCATTCCCTCAGACGACACCATGCAATTCAAGAGAATACAGTTCCCTTTGAAACTGTTCTTTGCCATGACAATCAACAAGTCACAGGGCCAGTTTCTAGGGATTGCTGGTATAGACTTCCAGACACCCCCGCTTTTCTCATGGGCACTCCAGAGTGGGCAAACAGGAAAATCTTTTTGTACACACTTCAAATGGAACTGCCAAAAATGTTGTCTATCACAATGCTTTAAGATAAATGTACCCTTTTATTGCATGCAAATAAACAGTTTAGTACGCTTCTACAGAAAACCTTATTTTAAACCTGGGCAATACCGGGTACTTGCAGCTAGTATATATATAAGATATTCTTTATAGTTTATGCTTATTCGTTTATTCCACGCAATTCATATAGGAGTAAAATTTAAAATTATCAGTCTTTTTTTGTATACTTAATCGATATTTTTATTGCAAAACTCTAATTGATGATCTCTTTCGTATGCTAGCTTTGTTATTTCTTATTCCACCTTTTTATTAAAATAAATAAAGCTTAATACAAAATAAAAATTCAATTGAAAAACTTCAGAAATTATATAATTGTATCAAAGAATATTTTTAAAGATTGCTTTTATTCAGATTGTTTAGTAATTAAAATGTTTATTATGTTATAAATCTTAATAACATATAGTAAGAACTTAGATTTACTTCTTATTAGTTTCGCTTTGTTAATTAGTTTTTTAAATAATGCAGAAATCCTAATAATTAATTAAATAGATTTTTATTTATAAAACAATTTGTAAAAAATATAGAATTCCAATTCCTTATTACAAGATGTAAGCTTTTAATGTTTCTAAGAGTTCAAAAGGAAATTCAAAGAAGATCCTTTCCCCTCATTTAAATAATTAAGCTTTTATGATGCATATCAGTATATAACAGCGTACGAGATATTATAAAGCATCATTGAGTTACAAGTTTTAATTTTTATCCCTTTCTCCTAATTCTTCAAAAAGACTAATTAATTTAATTTTCTTTCATTATCGTAATTTCTATCTATATTTCAGTGTCTGTAAACCATAAGCGTTCTTATATACACTCATGTCCATAAATTAAGATAATTCAGAATCACACAGAAATTGAACTCTAAAAGAAAAATTTCACCTGTAGAATTATCACACACATCTTGAAGAAGAATATGCAAATTACAGGAAAGCACCAGATGGCGGGATAGTACGTCACAATGGCGAGAGTGTAAGAGAGGGGTATATAAGGAATGGTGGCAAAGAAATAAAATTGTTCACAAGCGCTTTAAAAGCCTTTCAGTGTAATAACCGCATAGTTATGGCACAAAGGAAGCATTTGGATGATTTTTTACGTGGTAGAATTATCGGACGACTGGAATGTGGACGTACCCAGCTGGAAGTATCCGGATGAACTTGGAATCGCCAGAGTGTCATCTCCACGCTTTGGCAACGATTCCAAGATGATGGTAATGTGAGTAGATGTTACAGCACAGGTCCCCCGAGTTACAACGCCGAATGAGGACCGGTATTTGGCAGTTACTGCCAAAAGAAACAGACGGAGCACAGCATCAGACCTATCTCGTCAGATCTCTTCAGCTACCAGTACGACAGTTTCGAGGCAGACAGTGTACAGACGCTTAGGGCACATTGGTCTATATGCTCGTAGGCCTGTCAGATGTGTTCCCCTTACCGCAACTCACTGTCGCCTGCGATTAACCTGGAGAAGAGATGCATTGTGGACACCGCAACAGTGGTCTTGTGTGATGTTTTCCGACGAGTCCCGGTTTAATTTGCAGTCTGATTCTGCGCCGGACTTTTATATGGAGAGCGCCAGGTACCCGTTACACCAAGAGAACACTATTGAACGACATCGTTACGGTGGTGGCAGGATGGCTCGTTTGGGGAGGAATTATTCTTGGTTCCAGAACTGACCTGCATGTTCAGAGTGTAACGATGACAGGCCACATCTATCGGGATGTCATTCTAGAACAACATGTATGTTTGTTTCGGGGCGCCATGGGTGCTGAATTTCTGTTTATGGATGCAACGCCCGTCCTCACCGTGCAAACATTGTAGACGAATGCCTTCAATCGGAGGATATCACCCGTATGGATTGACCATCATACTCACCGGACTTGAATCCAATAGAGCATGTGGGGGATATGCTTGGTCGACGAATTGCAGCCCGTCAACCCCCTCCCACCTTTCTACTAGAACTTCGGAGGGCATTGCTTGAAGAGTGGTGTAATATTACCCAAGATCAGATTGATAATTTGATACTCAGCATGCGTAGGCGTTGTAAGGCCTGTATTGCATCGTCCGGGAGACATACTCCGTATTAACCATCATACTGACCATGTTATACTGTTTTTTTAAATAGGTTCTTTTTTGAAATTTGCTCCAGGGAGTAAAAATCGCAATTTTTATTAATTATGTCAAACATATAGAATATTTTTTGCGCTTTACCTTTTGTTTAATAAATAAACTTTACAAATAATTCAAATTTGCTTTGCTTCTGTCTCTTTCTTTGCCCGAACTTCATTATCCTTAATTTATATGGACATGAGTGTATCTTGAACAGTTATTTAATCTCGCCCAATATGCAAATTTCCTATTATTTTGCATATTACAATTTATAGTATACAGTGAAAAAAATTTGCATCTAAACATAACATGAGTGTAAAGACCAAAAGCCATTGGATATCACCTAATATCGTATGGGACCTCATTTTCCATAGATATGTTCTGCATTTCGGAGTGGCATTTGTTAACCCAAAAAACGTAAATTATCTCATCCCTTTTTAGGTACTAATCGCTGAATGGTCGGTTTGCAATTGTTCTTGCTCGAGTGGCGGTCACATGTTTTCCGCGACATTTGATCACGTGATCGAAAGTCTTCGGGGAGGCGGTGACTTCCAGTATGGCAGATATTTAAAGCGAAGTGTTTTTGCTTTGATGCTCTGTCTTATTTTTATCAACCTCTCTTACTTTTGCAAGCCGGTTTAAATAAATGAGGCCATGGAGAATAGATTTGAATCTATTAAGTCACGGATGTTTTGACCTATTTGTTGAAATTATTTTTATGAATTATGAATTGCATTGTTGAATTGTTGTTGGTTAATAAAAAATTTCTGAGGGCATATATAGTTATCATTCAGGTTTACTTAATTTACTGTGCAACTCCGCTGCAACGTAGTTGTGACAAACCTCAGCAAATCGTTGGAAAATCTCTAAAAGTAATATAAAACCACTCGCTTTTACCGTTTTTCACAGTGCGTGGCTTTGCGCACAAACTGACCTTTTGATCATACCCCATACATTCTCGATTAGATTTATGTCTATTGATCTAAATGTATACATCACTCTCTGATATTGTCTAGAATGTTCTTCAAACCAATCGTGAATGATTTTGGTCGAATGACATGGTCCATTATCATCCTGAAATATTCGTCAATGTTTGCGTACATGAAGTCCATAAACAACTACGTGTGTTCTTCAAGTAGCTTCAGATGACCATTTCTTGTCAATGACTGGTTCAGTTCAAATAGAAGACATAGTCTATGCCATATAAAAACAGTCCACTTTATTATGGAACTAACGCCAATTTGCACAGTAACCAGTTAAAAACTTGGTCCATGGCTTTATACGGTTTTCGTCACATTTGGAACACTACCATCAAATCTTACCTGTTGAAATAGTTGTTGTTACTAATGGCACATGATCGAGGGTGTCAGATTGAGACCCTTGAAATGTATTATGGTAAGGGGTTAGTTTTCACGCTTGTCGTTAGCTGCAGGTCTTAGTACCATCAGGTGACAGTACGATTTAGTCCAACGGTGGAGCGTCACTAACTACTATACCCGATTTCGAGGCAATTGAAATAGCGACTCATCTTGTCGTGTAATATAACCTCCCCTAACATTATCCTTATCGCGTCTAGTATTACTCATACTTAAATGTGTAAGCGAGTTAACGAATTCACAAGATACATTTACAAATAACAATATTTATTAATTTTTCTTAATCAAGGAAGGTCATATATACACTATTCAAATATACGAACAATAATATACAGTGGAGAATGAGAAGGGGTCCTAATTGCGGAATTACGAAATCTAAACTGAATCCACGAAAGATAAGCGCGTACAATTACAGCTACACACGTATACATAATTACAATTGTTAAATCACTAACCTGATTTCTTAAACTACGGCAGGTTCGTCTTGTGGGATGCTTGGATCTTGATTGGATCGGATCAAAGCTGAAATTCCCTCTTTAATATATAACTTCTGTCTTCAGCTTTTCTCGTAGCTTTTCTACAGACTAATTTTATCAACAACTATGAGTTGAATTTCCGACGCTTCGATTCACTTTACTTTACAAAATCTACTTCTTCACTTGACAACTATTACTCATTTCATTTCATCCTCTCTCGATAACTCGCTAAACCCGAACTTATATAAAATATCTCATTTGCATAAATCACGCTTTGGCTCCCGGTGGAGATTGGTTGAAATAAATAAAACTTAAAAGAATTATTGAGAAGATTAGTGAAGCGTGTAGAGATCCGTCACAATTTGACCAAGCAAAGTTTTTCAGCTTATTTAGGATCCAAATCCAACCAATATGTTCATAAGCCTGCCCAGTAGATGCACTGCACTGTTCTCAAGAACATGCCAGTTGTACGACTTTTTAATGTTATTTTAAGAATTGTTGCTCGTCAGAATAACAGAGGCTGGTCTCCATCATTCATTCCAGAAAAAGAAGGTTCAGCAATAATTTCTAAAGAAGTAAGAAATATTCATACCTTTCACTTTAACTAGCATTACATGTTCAAAGTCTATTAATCCCTATCTTGCAGCCAAAGCCACATCAAAAAGCTTTTTCATGTAAATCATTTGAGTGCAAATGAAATCCTTGAGAATATACTGCCCATTTATATACATTCAATACGCGACGCTACTGCTCATATAAATAGCGACATATTACTATTTCCCTTCTATTGACACTTCAGTGTGTGTGTATAACATAACACTTACATTTGCAAATAGTATCGAACTCAGTGACAATGATCGTACAGATAATGAGGATAGTATCAATAAGCATCTAATAATGGAGATATGCAGCTTTAATGATGATATTAATCGCATGTCTGGAACAAATATTTTAGGGTAGAATTCCCTAAGATCGATTGTTCTAAGGTATATTTGATAATTTGAATGTAGTACCATAAAATAAATTTCAAAGTATATAGTGCTCACAAAGTCATTTAAATAACATGCAATAAAAAATCTTGTTAACATCATTAGTATAATGTGGATTTTGCTTTATGAGTATAATAAATATATGATATTTAGGATATTATTCATGAATATCGTGATGGTTAGAATCCTGTTAAAGAACGTATATACAGCGTGAGTACAAATGATGGATCGGATTTTAAAAAATCATATTTTCGAAACAACTGCATATATTATAAGTGATTCATTAATGTAAAAAGAAATATACCAAGTTTTTTTTAAAAAACCAATGATCAATAACACATTCAAGATCGCTGTGATTGAAATCCAAACATGACGACAATGACGGAGAAGAGTTTTTCCGTATTATGGTATGCACGGATTTTTTTCAGTTATTTCGTTGCAACGTTCATTTAGAAATCTCTACGGAAAAGCAGCACCAACCAACAAGAGCATTCTGGGATGGTATCAGCAAATAGAAAGCAGTGGCCGGCCAAGTTCTTGGAAGAAGTAGTGGAGAGGGAGAGACAGAGTTTTTTTTCCAAATTCCACGGAAGTCTACGAAAGTTGCTGGTTGTGAACTTGGAAGGCCGTAGAATAATTTGTGAAAAAAAATTAAATTCCAAGCCGTATCATTTGCAATTGGAACAGCAAATAACAGAGGACGACAAATAAGTATCATTGCAAGCCATTGATAGAGTAATGCTGCAAATTGAATGGAGCAAACTGGATTACATTTAGACGTATGCTGTATAACAAGAGGGCCTCATATCAAGCATTTGTAACAGAAAAAAAACTTGGTATATTTCTCCTTACATTCATGTATCCTTTATTGTAATATGTGCAGTAGCTTCGATAATATAATTTTTTAAAATCCTGTTCTTAGTTTGTATTTACCCTGTACATATTAAATAATGAGAGCAAATTCATGATACAATTTCATTAAATACATTGTTCCTTATTCTGTGGCCGAGTTTCTCAAACTGTGGGGTGCGCCCTCCTAAGGAGGCGTGATAACCATACGAGAGGGGCACGAGCATATTAAAAAGTCGTAAGCAAAATATTATTTTAAGAAATTATTAATTTACTAAAAGTAAACAAACAAAATACATTTTGATATAATAAATAAAATTTTCACTTATAAATGTATCAGTGGTGCACAATGTACTTGCTAATTAATTTAACAATGCTAAGTTAAGAACAAGTTTGATAATTACCTGTGAACACATTGGCATGTCATATATAAAATTATATACAAAATTTAACACTTTTCTTGATACATTATATGTTTAATAATATATCCTTTAACTGCCAATTAAAAGTTACACGATTCGTTCCCCTTGCCACCGATGTGGTGTTTTGGGAGTATATTTTGGCGCGTATGTGGCATTTGTGAAATAAGTAAATCCTTCGCAAACACTTTGTTAAGGACATTTTGTTACATTCCAGAGCCTTATGTCTAATTTTATGGATAGATTGCACAGAAAAGATCTTTTTTCAGAGAGACGTATATATACGTACGGGATAATTAATGCCCTGCTGAGAGTGACGTATATATCGGGGGCACTTAAGTGGTTAAAGGAGTATTGTAACTTTAGTGTCAAAGTACTACATAGTTACATTTAATACATGGTTATTATATGGAGAAGAGGGGGAGGGGCTATATGAAAATTATGTTTGAATATTGGGTCGCAAACATTGAAAGTTTTAAAACCACTATTCGACAATATCAATGTAAAAAAAACCCTCTTATATAATGAATAAAATGCAATTTGCATTGCATGGAATATTGCTTAATAGGCAGTGTATCATTTATTAAAATGCTGCAAATTTATTCTCATTTCACTGGGAAAATTATTATGCTCAAAAAATGCGAAATAATTCAGAGGTTATATGCCTCAGATACATTTTAAAAATGATCTCTAATATGAAAGCGAGCGACATGTTGCAGTTAAAAAAATCAATCAAATTCTTGCTGTGGGCGTGTGTCAAGATCTTGAGCTGATGCAATCAGTTGGGTTGAAGTGGATGCGGGGAGGGATCCAAAGCACCTAGGATTGATTTATCATTAATGTCCTTTCAGGTGAAGATGACGTAGTGCTGAAAAGTTTCAGGGGAAAGAATTTTTTTATTCTTTCGTTTCCTCTTCTTCGCACTTCAAACTCTTACAATTCTAAGTTTCATGAGAAGATTTGAAAGAAACTGGGAAAAAAAGAGAAGTGAGATAAAAAAAAATGTAAAAAGACGGAAGCGGTTCTTGAAGAATAAGTTTAACGAATTTTTATGGAAATGGATATAGAGTTTTGCAGCAGTTATTATTTTTTTGCTCTTGTCAGTCTTTTTTAAAGAATTATTTTTGAAATTTTTAGAACAGAATAACATGAATTGGTTTTTATCAAGAGAAGGTTTGTGCGCGTGGAGGATTTAATGTTTTTCACATTCAAATAGTCAAAATCTTTTTCGAAGAATATATCAGATTATTTTATATTTAAATTATTAAAAAAATAACATTTAACGAATTCTTACAGAATATAGAAATTTCAGCTACTTGTATATTTTGGATGTATAGTTTTATGGAAATGATATTTGCTGTAGTGTAACTTACAATCATTAAGAAATTATAAGATGAATAACTTTTGAAATTATATATAGGAAACAAATAAAGGTTCTAATTGTAATATGCCTCATGAAAAATTGTATTACAATGTATGTATTGCAATTAGGATCAAACCGTTTTGAGCATGAAAAATCGATTGAACTAACAAACATATTGGAAATAAATGAAAAATACAGAGCGAACAAATTATAAGACCATTAAAATAAAAAAAGTATGAAAATTAATCTGATCATATGATATTGGTCCTCCACTACTCCTGATCATCTAAAATATTTTTTTGATTGGAATATCGAGTAGTCAATTTCAGGTTTAGAAATGTCGCGCAATTATTTTTCAATTATTACTTTCAGTTCGTTGATGGATGAAAACTGATTGCTCTTAATAAAAACTTTGTGATATAATGTGCCCAGTATCACAAATTTCGGTTGAAGCACATATCGAGATTGACTTAACCATGTCAAACCATTTACTTTGTCTTTTTAAACCATTACTAGGTAGACATATGTGAAGAAAGAAAAGTTGTTTTGTTCAAATATCCCATTAGCAGCACTTAATAGAGACCTATATAATACGAGATAATCAAAAAGAAAACAAGTTGATATTAGGTAGTATTTATACATTTTAAAATTTGTGGAAGCTCCACAATTAATCATGAGTACAGATTCTCAATTCAGCGTTTCTCTTACTGTGGGGTGCGCCCCTCTAGGGGGCATTATAATCCTACAAGGGGGCACAAGCATATCGAAAATAAAATATTTAAAAAAGTATCAATTTACTGAAAGGAATAAAAACAAAATACATTGTGAGATAATAAAATATACACATTTACAATGATATAATATACTTATAAATGTACCAGTACTACAAAATGTATTTGATCATTAATTTATCAATGCTATGTTAAGAACAAGTTTAATAATTACTAGTGAATGGAGTATCCATCTTTCGTGTTGTACCGAGCAAAATCGTACTGTCAACTGCATGGGGCTCAAAGCTTAGGCTAACGACAGGCATAAAATTCTTGCCCTCAACCGCGATGAATTTCGTGGACCTTGATCTGATGTTACTGTCGATCAGGTGGCATTAAGCAACAACAACACAACGACAACAATGCTTATCTTGATAATTTGTGTAGTTTATAATTAAAGACATATTTTAGATTTAGCGTCAAAGTACATTATTGAATTTAATACATTTTTATTTTATGGTGGGGGTTCCATGAAAATTTTGATTGAAAATTGGGTCGCAAACATTGAAAATTTGAGAAGCATTGCTACAAGTCTTTTCTGATCTTCCATTTTTCGATTAAAGTATTCTTCTGGTGTCATCTTCAAGTAATTTCAATAATGTTTTTATCCATTCACATATCCATGTTCAGGTTAAATTCCATTTCACCAGAAAATATATAATTGGTTTCCATTCTCCCCTTTAAGACATGCAATTTTTGCTCATTTCAATTTTTATCTTGACAGATGTTTCAATGATCGGCTTTTAAATTATTTTGTCAATAAAGTTCTCCAAATAATCCGAACCAAGCTATTAACCCGCGGTCACTCGCGTCTGTTTATACTACCGTCGTCACTCGCGGGTTGTAGAGAATACCCCAAACTTTTAACACGTGTATTTAAGTATGAAAAAAAAATTAAGTCATTTATGATACGTATTTATAAAGTACAAGATGTTTTTTGTATTATGCAAATGAAATTATTAAATTTATTGCATACAAATAAGACTAACATTAATTTAAACTAAACCTACAAAATTTTCATTTGAAAACACATAAATTTATATTTTTTCCTTTGTAAAATGTATATACCAGCTATAAACTTACTTTGTAATTAATGTTAAGGATAGTAGAAAGCAGAAAACAAATATTTTAATCATTTTCCAAACATTCAGAGCAGTCTGTATTCATATGGTTTAAGCACATATTTTTTTTACATTGAAGGCAAAATGAATTGGTTTTTATGTCTTTTGCCCGTGGACAAAAAGTGCAGAGCCCTTTTTTCGGTGAAATTAATATTCTTTTTACTATCTTCTGTGTCAGAAAAGCATATTTTGTGTTTTTTGTCCATTATTTGTTTTCATTAATTTATTTGTTGTTTTTACTGACAAGTTTCTACCAATTCTTCTGACGTATCCATAGGATGAACAGATTGCTCAATATGATTGCTCTTCTGAAATTACACAGTCTTCGAAATCACTTAGTTCATTCTCAGAATCTGTCGATCCAGTATATAATAGATGACAGAGTTGCTGTTGCTGTCTCTTCCATAGAATTTTTGCCATAATTTCTGAAAAGTGTTTTAAAATTTTTTCAAAAATTATATTTTACAATAATTTTTAAGTGTTATATTATTTTTATACTAGAATTATCGAAATTTTAAATAAAATATGCATGTATATTAATGTATTTGAAAACGAATATAAACGAAAGAGTAAAACTTACCCTGTTTTTTAGATGCTTCGGGTACGAAAATATAACTCAATTGCTCGCGGGGAGCTCTCAGCACATCATGTAAATTTTGAAGGTCGTTACGTTCCAATCGTCCGAGCGAGAGTGATTGCATTAGGCCTGAAGGTTTAATGACCTAAAATGTGCAGCTACAGAAAAATCGTGGTTCTGTGTATTATTTTTGAAATTCTAGGAAGCTATTTTGTTGCTGGAGTGTACACAACACCCCGAGCGAGTGATCGCGGGTTAACTGCCTTTTTCCCTCCATGTAAATATCAGTATCGAATATTTGTTTAAAACACACACAAGTTATTTCTTCGTGTATTCATATATTTCTGCTGAAAGTAAATTTTGTTACATTGAATGCACACTCTGTATCTTTTCTTTTTTAAAGGAAGGATGTGCATTGTATACTGTGTCTGAATTTTATCAATATTATGATATTTTAGTAAACTACAGTATCACGGTGTTTTTGCAATACACTTATTTTCGTCTAACGTAGTATTTATATTAAATTTTTAAAAGCAGTTTTCAGATATCATAACAATCTGTAATTCTGGAAATTTATTTTACAATTGTAACCGTCCCTTACGTCGTTACTGGGGTAAACCAAAAGAAATTAACAAAATCTCGGGATAAATTAACATGTTTAATGACATAAAATATCCTAGTTACAGTACAAGGAAGACACTTAGACAACACAAGGTAAGCATTTAAAGGGAGGGGGGGAGTTAAAATTAGTTACACTTACATAATCCAGGATTGGGCATCGAGACGGGAGATGCTCGCGTATTGAGATCCAAGCTCTCTCTGACTGTAACGCAGTGTTTCGTACGGTCACACTTCCGTTCCAAATCCATCCGTAATGTGGTGGCAACTACATTTCGGTCTTGGAATTATAACGTGCGTTATAGGATCATTTTAATTCAAATACATTTCATTCTCAAACTTATTACTTTTTATTTCCATTTTCAGCGATTAAATTATTTTTTTCAGTAAACTTAAGATAAAGCTACTAAATATTTAAATAGTGCTTTGTCTCACTAAAAAAGGATGTCAAAAAGGATACTCCAAGAAAAATATAATATTTCAGTCCATTAGGGTTTAGCTAATGATTATTACAAATCCATCTTCCAACATAAAACCAATAATAATTCGACCATAATAACATTTCATAATACCATTATAATGCATGGTCTTTTAGAACCAGATAATGTTACAATCACATGCACTTCGACATCAATCCTGTAATTCAATAGATTATTCATAAGCATAGAACACGTGCTATTTTCGAAATTCATTCTCAGATGACGAAAGTATGCAATGGCTTAGCTTAATAAGCGTAGTGCAGAGATAACCCAATATTCGTTCCATAAAATAATAACATGACCTAGGTTAAAAAGACTGGCCAAAGACATAAGAGAAATCAGGTGATTCTTTTAGAAATACAATCTCTTTTCTTCCGTCAAACAAAAAGAGTAAGCTTATGATATACCCTTTTAGGAAGATTACTTCCGATATTTTATGTTTGTTGGCTAGAGCCATAGGAAGAAAAAGAGAGAAGAAAAGATGGACTTATTGTGCTTGGTTGGGTATAAAATGATTAAACTTTTACTCAGCAAGGTCCTTTCGTCGAATTTAAAATGTATTAGAGCGGTATAACACTTTTATCCTATTAGGAGATTTGGACAGAGATGTGATAGCTTTTGGCATTGGTTTTTTATCGTTGAATTAAATTAAGTTCGATTCTTTGGAGAGGGAGCTGAAAATGATACGTGGAACTGGGCTCTTAACATGTTTATCGTTACAGAATTTGTATTGAGTGAATTTTATTTATTTTAAAACACATTCTTTATATCGATACCTTACTTCATATTGAAATGTATATCATGAGATTAATTAAATTAAACAATATACGATGGACATTGAATGGAACATATTAAATGGGCATTCAAGGACATTTGATGGAAAAAATGGAATATATTTATTTAGTAATGACTTTCAAAATATAGTGAAATGATTGATTATAAAAAAACTAGTTTTCGGGAACACATATACATAAAATAAGAAAAAAAAATATTAGAAACATACATTCATCAAAACCTTCATCTTTAGAAGAAAATATTCAATGCATAGCTCATAATGATTTATTTAGGAAGTTTATAGGAATGAGATCAAATCTTTACTATTCATATATAGCGTAATCAAAACCAGTCTTTATTGTTATTTTTGGAATTTTTTTTTTGTGAACTTAATTTTTATAATTTTATTACTTAACTAGCTGGTATAGCCGTTCTTCACACGGGTGAATTGAAAAATTAAATAATACAAATCGTAGGATAAAGAAGTTTTTAATGAGTTAATTTTACGTGAATTACAAATTAAACAAAAAAAAGCCTTTTGCATACCTCAGCTGAACAAAAAATCATATTTGTTAAATTTTAAGTTTGTGGGTCTAATAGCTGATATAGAGGATTTTTTTTTATTTATAAAGCCTTAAATCCCTTGTGTGTTGGTTTTTGAAGACACCTTTCTAAACTGATTGCTGCTCAGCAAAAGTAACATATTTGTTACAAATTTTGTGTAATGAATGCTTAAAGTAGTGTAAGTGATTTAGATTTGGATGTGTAATACGTTAATATTACTTACTATTGTAATTATTTATGGTTAAAAATGTAATATTCGCAATCAACGCCGTTCCTTACATTATAATGGCGATTTAATGGAAATATAGCTAAATGTTGGTGATAGAGCCGATTTGGCATCATTTTTGGCGACCATGTTGGCAAATTGGGGTTTAATTGAATGTTGCAGAAATTGATATGTTATAGCGCCACCTGGTGGGGAGCTGCAACAAAGAGAATAGCAGAAAAACCTGCTCAACAAAAATATATATTTATACATGCCAATTTTCACAGCGATTGGTTGAACGGTGTGTTGGAGGAAAGCGAGGTCTTATATACAAACATCCATTTTTATATAGAGAGGTACTTTATTTTATTATTTTTGTTACTTTTTTAAAAAAAATATTTCAATACAATTGTATCAAAATTTATAAACTAAAAATATTTGTTTGTAAATGTAAATTGCGAACAATTAATTATACAGATTTTGGCACTTTATTTATATCCTAAGAAACTCTAGTTTATTATTTTAAGCGAAGGAAATTATGCGTAGTATAGAGCTTGACGCATTAATTAAAGTTTTATTAATTGGTTGGAGTTTTATTTATTGATTTCATTTTTACAAAAATCAATTGGGTCAAGCTGTCCAAAAGAATTCGCCAATTTACGAAAATAAACGTATTTCTGCAATTGGGACTATATTCTATACAAGTAAAGAAGAAAATTGTGGTAGAGAATGACAAAGAAGAGGGTTGAAAATAGAGAAAGATTGCTAGGCATCCTAGTGTGTGCTTGTTTGTGTGCGTGATTCCCGTATTTATCAAAGACAACAAACTTCCACAAAAGAAAGGAAAGATCATTCCATGACTACATGACTCTAAATTCCTTATTTAATTAAAGAAGGTACGGTATTTAAATGGGCAATTGTTTATTTAACTTTAATCCATTAATTTTCAGCAGTTGCATAACGTAGAACATTTGGTTTCCCCTCCCCCTGTAAAATCAGGTTTTGCCCCCCCCCCCAATTGGATTTTATAAAGGGTACTTGGAAGCAGTCAGGCTTTGGGCTCCTTGAACCCTACCCTCCGGTTTGCGGGGTATATGTTACGTTACGCTACTGATGTCCAGGATATATTTATAGATCAAAATGTAAACCACTCATTTAAAGAATGGCTTTACGTAAAAAAATTTTCCTACTAATCCCATTTATTATTTAAATGTAAAATAGAAGTGGTTGATAGTTTCGTTTGTTACTGTGACCCTCAAGCGATATATATATTCTAAAATCTATTTTTCTAATTGCATCACATAAGTTATTTTCTTTTTTGAATATTCGTGACAAACTATTAAATGAACTAACTATACATTAACTGGCTTATACTTAGAAGTGTTTTTATATAAACTGATTATGTGTATAAAAACAACGTGAATAACTAACATAATTCTGCAACATAAATAATTTCCATAAAGTTTCACTAAAAAATAATAATTACTGCGTAAATGCGTCGACATAAGAGCCAAAATATCTTATCAAGATTATATTGTAAAATTTTTAATTGTTTAATGCGGATAAGTATTGAAGGCAATGAGAAATATAGTGTGGCAAAAGAGGGATATGTAGTATCTGGCTCGAAGATTAAAGGTTGTCCTAAAATATTTATTTTAACTGCTTCCACGGCACAATTTCTTCAAGATAAAGATATTGTAGAAGAAAGTGATGCATCATTTTCTTACGTTAGTTATTCTTAATACATTATTTTGTACTTAAATACTTCCACTTTCAAAAACAATTAAGAATATATATTAACTTTGCGAATAAAAATTAAAGTATTTTACTTTAAGCTTGCCAGTGGATGCGTTTTACACCAGCTGAAATTAGTTTTCTGATTCCAGTCGTCCTTTTTATACGCGCTACATTATGAAGCATGTGAAGGTGAGTTTAACATATAGGACAACTTGCATTTCTCTGTCCAATAACAATGCCATCACAAAATTGTCTGTGAACTGGAACTGTCTTCTTTGGTAGTGGCTTGCATTCTGTGCTATTGGAGTCTTATGAGACCAAGCCAAAAAAAAAAAAATCCACAATGATTTTATTGGAATTCCGGCTGGGTGGCGTAATTGGTTTGGCGCTGGTCTTGTACGCCTAAGATTCAGCATTCGACCTCGGCGCAAGTCAGCTGATTTTCTTAATGCGGAAAATCAACAACATCTATGTCGTATGACTATGTGACATGTTAAGACTCATAGAATGACTGTGTTCTTTCGGTGCTCTCAGCATGTTTAAATTCCACGCACAATTTCGCATCTTCAGAGCTATGGTGCCTCCCTCTGAGGAGGTAACTGGGCGTCAAAATTACATTACGGCGATTGGTATTCCATCTATATGGTGCAGCACTAAAAAGTGACAACCGATCTTAGACAATGCACTAGGTCTGAAATGGAATCTCTCAGCCTCACAGGGAAAAAATATTGGTTGAAATAATGTAACAAATATTTTCCATTGGTTAGGTACTTTAGCTTATATCCCATGCAACGTATGAGGGAGAGCTACAGCTTTTACGTTATTTGTATTACCCAGTGAAGTGCACCTAACCTGAAATGTGCATAATTTTCTCGCCACTTCATAGACCTATATATTTATATTTGTGTTTAATACTGTTCTTCACAAAACAGAGCAAATTGTATATTGGAATATAATTAATATTGTTCCTTTTAAAGTTAATATTGTACGAGGACTTTTCATAAGACCTGAAGTAAAAAAATTTAAGTTGCTTTTCAGGTATCTAACTTTGAAATGCAGACACATTATTTTTCTTAAGATTCCTTTTCCCGTTATTATTTATTTATTTTTTGCCAGGAAAAACAGTAAAAATTGTATGACCAACGTGATAGTTTTAATTAAAAGTCACGTTAAGGCCACACATTACAAATCTTACAAAATATATACTTAACTAAAACACTTCACGCTAAAGAATAAAATTAATTTAATGCATGCATTACATATTCTTTGATATATCAAATTCTTTCACTTTAAGAAATTATTCCAATCTGCTCTTAGAATTAATAATACTTAAAATTTCACAAAAAATAGTATTCAATATTATTGCGTAGAAACTTCTCTAATTCACAACATTGTCAAACCTCTTAGCGATATTCCAAAATATTTCTTTTTAAATATATTATGACTAACATCTTACAGAAATATGTGTGAAATCTTCATAAATAGTACTTTTCAATTTAAAAATATTTTTGTCTCTTGTAAGAATATAATTTGAGGAAACTGTTAATATCCAGGTTCAATGAAATCAACCATTCATTAAAGAGTTCGGTGGTTATCCATGCCTTTTTGTTTGTGCGGTATGTGGTAGAGAACATGCGTATGCCTTTGAATATTTTCTATGACGAGAGGATAATCTCTTCTGTGCAGTTCACGTTTACAGCCAGCAAAACAGTTAACCTTTCCTTGCTGTGCTTTCCTCCATGTCATTTTTCTTCTCTGAATGTAAATTTTTTCTGTCATACACTTGAAAAAGAATCCGTTTTTATCCGTGTTAAATTTTACGTGAATCGTACTCCTTTATTAAATAGGAAGCCGAAACCTGCCACTTAGAACAAACATTAATGTCGACACTTGAGCTTTCCCCGAACATTTTTTTAGAAGTCTATCTCATTCGTTTTCTTAAAATTTGTAAGCCATTTCTCTCTAGCCGAAAATTAGACTCCTAATTCTTTGACGAATGCTTTAGCCCTTTTCTTCAATAAAGAGCCACCTACCGGAATATACTGTCTCATTCATTTAACTATACACTGTTCAAGACATCGAAAATTACCTTTTTACTAACACGTTTTCTCACTCTACTCGAAGATGTACTAACTATATTTTCACTTTTTGTATCAGAACAGTGGAGATTGAGCACATTGGGCTATCAAATTCTTCGGCTACAACAATCACCCTCTCTTCTTTTTCTACTAATTCAATCATGTTTCTCTTTTTAGAAATTGTTAAGCATTTGTACTTTTTTAAAAAAAAGACATGACGCTCCCTTCGTGTGATAAGATGTTATTGAGGTGGGATGTAAAGTAGTGGCCCAAGGTTCATCAAAATTAACGGGTAGAGAAAGCGAATCACCAAAACTTTAGTAAAATAATATTTTTCATTTAAAACTTAGAATCTAATATTAACACAAGGTGTATTCACAGTTTAACTCTCAACTACAGGATATATTTAATAGTATCGACGCGTTGGGTAGGATCTTCTCGCCCAATCAATCCGCCAAAATTAGACCGTTTTTTTAAACTATCGCTTTTCTTCTTTCACATTTTCCACTTCGTCTTTCTTAACCTCTCGAACAGGACTCTTTCACTCGCCCCCCCCTCAAATCTCTTCCATTCCTCATTGGAAATAAAATCATTTAGCAATCGGTTTCCTCAGACACTGTCCCCAACACCATTGTTCTTCAAGGCAGGGTGTAGTCCGGTTCATGCCCTGTTTTGGTTCCACATGCTACAAGTCATACAGATGAATTATGCCACTTCGAGTCAAAATACATATTTCTACACATTTCTTCTTCACAATAGTGAGCCATCCTTTCTGAACACATGTGTAGCAAGGCCACGGGTTAAACGAGAGATATGGCAACAGGTGCGGCCAGTTTATTGTCCGCTTGAAGAAGGAAAGCAACAAAAGTGTATTTCTGCTTGAGGAACTGGGAAACACAAAGAAGGAAAGGTAGATGGTCTTCAAAGGGGCTACGTTATACAGAAGACACGCAGGGACAATACAACACAAAACTATAAGTTCCAAACTGTTTGCTACGGGACTCTTCATAACAGTGAGTGTTCGAATTGTCGAGAATTATATAAGATACATTCGAATTATTGCGTATTGTAGTATGGCAAACGCAGATTTTACTTCGAAATATTGAGTGTACCTTAACGTTATTGTTTTAATATACAGTGGGTACAAAAAGTATTTGCACACATACATTTTTGTTCACAATTTATAAGAAAATGCATTAAGAAATACAAAAATTGGCATTTTAAAAATAAAATAAGCCTATTCATTTAAATTAATTACAAAAAATACAATAATATTAATAAAAAACATTTTTTGCAACAATATTAAAATATCTTATGTCAAAAAAGTATTTGCACACTCAACTCAACTTTAGCAAATTTGCATTTTTTTGCTAATTATTTGACAGTCATCCCGCAGTAAATAACATACGTAAGACGACTATAAAAGGAGGTATTGTCGAAACTTTATCAGTTGATTGTCGATTTCAAATTGTAATGGCACCTAAGAAATCTGAATTGCCGATTTCGTTGCGAGAAAAAATTGTTTCTCTACGTGAAAATGGCCTAAGTTATCGAGAAATAGGTAAAAAAGTAAATGTTTGCTTCTCTACTGTTCGGTATGTTATAAAACGTCATAAAGAAAGAGGATCTACATCAAATAACTTGCGCTCTGGACGCCCAAAAAACTTTCACTGCGAATTAAGCGAAAAATCATAAGAGAAGCATCGAAAAATCCATTTGTTAGTGCAATTACATTAGCCAATGATGTCGCTTCAACATCTGGAGTTCAAATCTGTGCCCAAAGTGTTCGAAATGTCCTGCATGATGCACAAATTTATGGGAGATCTCCAAGGAAAAAACCTCTCATAACTGAACGAAATAGACTGAAGAGACTTGAATTCGCTAAGGAATATATCAATAAGCCAATTGATTTCTGGAAAAATGTCATATTCTCCGACGAGAGTAAGTTCAATATCTTTAAATCAGATGGCAGGAAATTAGTTTGGAGAAAACCTTGTACTGCTTTTCATACCAAAAATGTGTTACCTACAGTTAAACATGGAGGAGGTTCTGTTATGATTTGGGGGTGCATGGCTAGCAAAGGAGTTGGTAATTTGTGTTTCATTGATGGGAATATGACAGCTCGAACCTATATTGATGTGTTGCGAGATAACTTGCCACAAAGTGCAATAAAATTGGGTATCAGTAATTCGTACTATTTTCAGCAAGACAATGATCCCAAGCACACTGCCGGTATAACACGTATGTGGTTGCTTTATCATGTACCCAGAAAACTTGCCACTCCACCACAATCACCAGACTTAAATCCTTTGGAAAATTTGTGGAATTCTGTGGATTTAAAAATAAGAAAAAGGAAGATTTCAAGTAAATCTGCCCTTAAACAAGCCCTTATTGAAGAGTGGTCGAATACTGACCCTACTGTTACAGAAAATTTAATTAAATCAATGCCAGCAAGATTACAAGCAGTAATAGATGCTAAAGGAATGCATACTAAATATTAGTTATTTGAAATTTGCTTATATATTTTATTTCTTTTGTATTCATGCAGGTGTGCAAATACTTTTTTGACACGAGATATTTTAATTTTGTTACAAAAAAGCATTGTTATTTATATTGTAATTTTTCTGTTTGTTTTGGATGATTAAACTTATTCTGATTTGGCAATACCAATTTTTTATTTCTTAATGCTTCTTTTTATGAATTGCAAACAAAAATGTAGGTGTGCATATATATACTTTTTTTACCCACTGTATCAA
>BMAO01023738.1:0-23120 GCA_019973975.1 Trichonephila clavata
CGGTAATATGGTTCAATTTTGTGCCATGGAATGAATATCAGTCATATTTTCTAAACAATAAATCTTCGTTACATCAAACTGTCATGCCAGATGGTGCCTAAATCCATTTAAACGAGGCAATTACAGCGTGAGGAACCTAGCTCACATTTGCTTTTATTCATTTGCCTAAAACACTTGATGCTGCCTTTAAATGGCCAATATCTAAAATTCCTACGCGTTATAAATAGTTCGCTCTATTTTGTGTTATAACAAATTCAGTTTAACACCGACATGATATATAGATATGTCTTTCAGCTGCATACCCGTCGTTGCACGACTTCTTCAAATCTTCTCATTATTTGCCTTGCAAATCTCCCCTTCCGCTCTCGTATGTACTTCTCTGTGTTGTATATTTCTATATTGTCGTTAAATTCCTTTTTAAATATCTTCCTTCCTTTACATCGAAAGTGGCCTTCCCCTCAATTTAGCCCTGCTTTATACGGGCTTCTTCTCATTCTTTGTCCCATGAAAATTACTCCTTTCTCTCTCGATGCCAGCTTCTGGATATGTATATAAGCGCAATGGTGGTGGTTTTTATGTCGTAAGTCCCTTTTCGATATTTCTTCCACTTCTTTTACTTGTCAGACACGTTTCTTTACCCTTCTTTTTGCCCGGCGTTGCACCGGCTTTTTTTAGTTCAAAACTCTTTTCTCCCCAAGGATAAGATCTTTCTTCAAATCTCTATTTTCGATTACAAAAATAATCTACATCATACATCATAAACCCATCAATAGATTTTTGCCAATTTGTTTTTAAATAAATAAGTTTTTTGCTTAAAATATTTTTTTTTAAAACTTCTTCAATGTTTATTTCCGGATTGTCTTCTGAGGTGATCAGTTTTCAGTTGAATCTACCTCTTAGGAATTTATAAAGGAATCTTGAATTTGATTTATTACTTGAATTTATAAAGGAATATGAATGGAACCTAGAGCTCATTATTACTCATTATTTAAAAAATTTCTAATTTCGGTGCGTATGTAGTATACCATCGACCAATTTCAATTAAATCAAAGACGTCGCCAGTACTGATTTGCAGCCAATAGAGAAAACCGCCTTCCCACATGTTGATACAAAGTATTAAGAATATGAAGATGAAAATAGTTGATGAGACCTTTTGAATTTGTAACATATTCGAATTTGGCGAGGTTGGGTGACCGTATAAAGCATAAGTACCCTAATTTCTTATACAGCATGAAATATAAACTTTTTTCAAGTACTAAGAAAAAGACTTTGTTTTTACGAAATCTTTTCTTTTCCTTCAAAATATTTCAATGCAGTAAAAAAAAGTCTTCTAAATTTGTTTGCTAGACCTACAGTAGATTTTATCATGATTTTATTATCTAAAGAAGTATAGATTTTATTGATGTTTTCGCTGATCTATTTTACTAGCGGCTCTTATCATATTCAGATTCAAAGCTTTGTTATCGAAAATAAAATATGTCATGAGATAAAATAAATAGGTAAAATCGGTCAGAAACATTGTCTTTCACTTAAGTCGGATTATTTCATGTACGACTAAATTTCAAGCAAAACACGCATGCTCTTTGTAATATGTTTAATGCTGGAGGAAATTTATAATTAATTAATGGATTCGATTCATCTGACGTCATAATCACATGATGGTGGGCTAAACAAATAGCCTCGTGTTTCATTCGTTTCGACTATGTGCAGGATTTTGTTCAATTGAATGATCCATAACTTTTTGAAACACAATATGGCTGACAAACCAATTACTAAGACTAAAATATACAAAAACACAAGGCACAAGTCAATGACAAGTATATATAAACTAAGCAATCTAGTACTGTAAATAAAACTATATATTTAATTTACTATACAGAAAGCAAAAGACTAGAAAATATTTAGACTATTAAAAACTTTAAAGAATATAAAATATTAATATAACCATTCGAAGTTAGCACATCCACAAGCTAACGCATCCACAAGCTAGCTAGAAAGTTAAGCTGATCAGCTATTGTTTATGATCGCACGTTCATAATCTAAGCGTGATGATGGTCAAACGTCGCAGCGCCCTCTAATGATGAATCAACCCCATTAATTTAACGCCATAACACGTGTTTTCAAACAGGATAAATCAGTAAAAGCAATCGTGAAGAAATTTTCAAATTAACAATGGGCTGAATTAACGTGACGTCATAGATTATGCACTTGCTCTCAGCCAATCAGTTTGCTCTTCGCTTCTGCTAATCTTTTTTTCCGAAGCTTTCTTAAAAAAATACATATATGTCGACCATAATAATGCAGAGATAAAAAAAAAATCACTTAATTACTCATATAATACAAGAATTTGTTTTTACTTTTGATTTTTGAACTGATCTTTGTCAAATTATCAAATTTAAAATTTTTTTACTAGTAGAATAACAAGTACATTTCTGATGTTAGTTTTGAAAATTCAATGAAGCATATGTGATTCCATCTTTCACGAGAATGAAATTTTGCAACTGAAAATTGATTAATTTTGGATATAGAGTTGGACAGACCTTAATTTGTTTCCTTACATTCTTGAATACAATTCCATGTTAAAACTAAGATGCACATACTATTGATAATATTTGAAGAAAATGTGGTGAATCAGATGCAACAGCAAAACGATAATCTGATGTATCTGGAGGAGGGAGGAGGGAGAAGGAACAGCTACACGGGTCCTTCACATCAGAAAAAGAGTTCAGAGAAAGAAAGATTTACAAAACGATTTCATTGAAATGAATATCATTTACATTAGTTGCAAACATAATACATTCTTCATCTTTACTTTAAATCTTAAATATGATTAAAGAAAATATTTGCATATTATTTTAAATCTTTAGGGATTTTCTCGCCCAATTCTTATATCATTAAAATTCGAGAGTAAACAAATGTATGTATGCATGTATCGATCTATCCATGTGAGGCTATCTTTTCAAAAAGAACCACTAGACAGAAACACCGGGGTCTGATTAAAAACACATTAAAACCATGATTGGTCTCCCCTGGGTCATCAATTGTTTGAAGTTCCAGTTCGTTGGGGAGATTTTCGACAATTTGGACATTTTAAAACCACTTGTTTGCCTGCGTACTGAAGTCAGACAAAAAACAATTCCGGAATCGGACAAGTTGTTTATTTCTTCAGGACAGGGTATATACATTTTTTCTTATGAGATAATGATATTTTGAATATAAATTGATGCGTTTTCACTGGTAGAAAATTCCAGGAATCTGTATCTCTTTTTCATTGTCGAGATGAATTGAAAAAATGCACCGTTTGCTCTTTTGCACAGACTCAGTAAATTAAAAAATCGAATTCTTAAAACTAGTTTTTTTACGACTTTTTTTCCCAAATCAATTGAAATTCGACTTAAATATTCATTTAATAACTTTGCAATATCTGAAAATAATCATGGCTTTTATTATCAATATTATTATGTGTTGACCGAAGTTTGAAAATTTTACTTAAAAACAGCGCATTTAAATTGTTCTTTTTTAATTTTTTTGTTTTTCAGCTATCAGTCTTTTTTTTATGCTTTATTTATGCAATTTCTTCTTTAGATTTTTAATTTTAAAATTACCGGTGTTTCTTATCGATATGTGAAGTTTGGAAGCTTTAACTTAAAATAAATCATAAAAAATAGAAATCTTTATCCACTCGCAAATTACGTATTCACTTTCCTTTAGGTGCCAAGTAAGTTCCCCTTATTTTATTAGAAATGAACTGAAGGAAAAACCCTTCTAGTGGGAGAAAATAAAAGCATTTTTAAAAGGAGTAATTTTTAAATAAATTTATAAATATTTAAATAATAATTTAAATAATAAATTTCTTTGTACCAGCAGCGCACACAAAAATTTTCAAGGTGAGGGTCTATAATTAAGTCCCCTAAATATCATACCTCATGTGCTTACAGTGATTCTTCTGATTTTGTCAGGTTTGTTAACAAAAACAGTAAAATAAATTATGTAATTAATAATTAGCATTAATTAATAAAATAAATTAATTACAAGTATTAAATTTTACATTATATATTACAAAATATACAAAATAGTTATATACCTAAGATAATATAGTCATGATAGAATAATTTAATACAAAATATAAACAAACTCCTAATACTTAGGAACTAGGAATGCAGGTTTTCAACAAAGTTTTCTGACCATGTATCACCTAGATTTGCCAATATTCAGGCCATAGGAAAACAATAAATTTCTAGAAAAGTTTAACTATATTATAGATGAAGCCATAATCTGTGTGTAATACTAATATTATAGCCTATAATAATTACTAAATATTTTAAAACCAAAGTTAATCTATATAAAGGAAGCTCATACTGGCGGCTGACTGACTAATCTGAAATCTCTGGAACTTCTTCAACCTACAGACTTGAAGTTTGGTAGACATGTTCCTTCGATAGAGTAGACATCAACTAAGAAAAGTTACCGAAATTCGAAACGCAAGGGGCGTTACAGGGGGTTAAGGGCTTTAATAATTGGCACCATGTTTAAACTACTTGATGCCGCAATCACGAAATTGGGTAAACGGACTCCTTTCAGAGTAGAATCCCGCTACAAAATGAGTTTGCTGAAAATTGACCCCAAGTGACTAGGGCTTAGGTGTATAGATAGTATTTCCATTTTAAACTATTTGACACTGTCTTTAAATTTGATGCTATATAGATTCCTTTCGTAGAATAATGATCAGTTACAAAACGGGTTTTGTAGTGAACTTCTAAGTGGCGTTGCGGGGATTAAGGGCGTAATAGATAAATATATCCATTTTAAAGCTACTTGATCATCCTGGGAGGTGGTAGGTAAGTTTCTTTCCTGGGAGTAAATATCTGGCTACAAAATGGGTTTGGGAAAATTGACCCCAAGGGTGTTGCAGGGGGTTTAAGGGGCGTTATAAATTCCTATTTTAAGTTATTAGACGTACAGTCTTGAAACTTGGTAAACAGATTCCTCTCATAGGGTGAAGATACGCTAAAAATGGGTTTCGTGAAAATTGCCCCAAGTGTCGTTGAGGGACTTAAGGGCGTTATAGATAATTATTTCCATTTTAAACTGTGGGCACACAGTCTTTATAATTTGATAAAGATTTCTCATAGAGTAGATAGAGATCCCAGCTATAAGAAGGTTTTGTGAAAACTAAGTGGCGTTGCAGAGGAATAAGTGGCGGTGCAGGGAGATAAGTGGCGTAGGAATCGTATTTTCGTTTTAAACTATTTATTACCTGCTTGAAGAGTGTGGTAGAATGTTTCTTTCATGGGTAAATATCACAGCTACAAGGCAGGTTTGGAGAAAATTGACCCCAAGGGGTTTGCGGGGGTTAAGGGCAGATATAAATAATTATTTCTTTTTAAACCTATTAGACTCACAGTCTTGAAATTTGGTTATCAAGTTCCTCTCATAGGATGAAATAAACTGCAAAATGTGTTTTGTGAGAATTGACCCTAGGAGGGTTTGCAGGGGTTCAAGAAGGGGCGTTATTGATAAATTTTTGCATTTTAATTGGTGGACACTGATCTTTAAATTTTGCTCAGCAGATTCCTTTCATAGAGTGCAATTCCCCACAAATGGGTTTTGTAGAAAACAGACCAAGTGGCGTTGCAGCAGGGGGCTCAAGTGGCGTTATAGACAATTACCCCATTTTAAAACTGTGGGCAATACAGTCTTGAAATTTGTCATGAATTCCTTTCGTAAAGTAGAACCACTACAAATGGGTTTCATGAATATCCTTCATTTAATTTCCAGGAGATTAAGAATAATCGATAAATATTTCCATTTTCTTAAACTACTTAGATCCTCCTGCTTGGAAATTGGTGACATGTTCTTTTCATGAAATAAGAAGTTCCTCAACAAGAGTAAAATGAAAATTGACCCCTAAAAGATGTTTGCGAGGGTCAAGAGGTTCTGAAAAATTAATATTTTAATTATTGGAGCCAACCCTATACTTGGGGTATTTAATCATGTTTCTTTTGTTGAATAGGATCCTCTGAATAAATTTTAAAGCAAATCAAGTTCTGGGGAGTTACCATCTGGGACATATTGACAGAAAAATTACTTTCTAGCTACAAGGACTATAATAATGAAATTTGGTTTGCATTTTTCTTTGTTGAAATAAATCCGCTAAGAGCAGTTATTTTGAAAACAGCTCTCAACGGGATTACGGGATATTGATGGTAAAACTTTCTGTTAGATTTAGACTTGAAATTTGACACATGTTCAATTTACGGAGTAGAGATCCACCGAAAATTGGTTTGGAATTACTTAGTTTTGAGTTACAGAAAGAGATCATTCTATGCTTCAATTTTAGAGATTTTAAATACAAATTAGATGAGTTCTGCCCTTTTTATCAACAGGTGACAGTTACAGGTATAAGTATATTTTCAATTCAAAAATTCTTAATGCTAGGACTTAGATATCAATAATTTTATACATATATAAGCAGTAAAAATTTATAAAACATCATGAAATACCCAGCAGAAGCAAGCAGGTAACAATAGTATATACACTGGTGTCCAAAAGTTAAGCATAATTGATCATTATGTGAATAAAGAAGGAACTGTAAATCAGAATGGCGGGAAACGTGATATGCGAGTGTAAAATGTTTATGAAAAAAGAAAGCAAATCAAAAGAATCATAATAATTAATTTTATTATCCAAAGTAGCAGTTTGAAAGAAAACTGAGCATAGCAAGGATTCACACTTTAAAGAAAAAATGAATGAAAACATTAAATAAAATACTGATGCGGCAGTTTAATAAGGCGTGTGGTCACCTCTGTCAGCCAAGCACGCTGCACAACGCTTTACCATACTTGCTAAGAGATGATGAATGAGTTGTGGGCTCAAAAGGTTCCAAGCTTCTTGAAGAGCTCTCTTCAGTTCTGTAACGGAGCTTGGTGGGTGCGAAAGGGCTGCAATTTGTCTCCCGAGCATATCCCATACATGCTCGATAGGATTTAAATCAGGGGAGTTCGCAGGCCACGACATGCGCTGGATGCTTTCCGTTTCAAGGAAGACATCAATCGGTGACATGGCGCATTATCATCCATGAATATGGAATCAGGACCGACAGCACTTCGAAATAAGCGAACATAAGGCTCAAGAACTTCGTCTCTGTATCTTTGAGCAGTCACAGACCCCGTGTCACAGAAATGGAGGTCTGTGCGGCCGTCCATCATGATGCCTGCCCATACCATTACTCCCCTTGATGGAAAATGATGTCTTTCCGTTATGTTTCTTGGTTCAAAACGTGTTCCACGTTCTCTCCATATCGTTACCCGCCGAGAATCACTACTCAGACTAAACCGGGACTCGTCACTGAACATCACATTGACCCACTCTCCCACACTCCAATGTTAACTCCAGTTCAAACGAGCGCGTTTATGCGCAGACGTGAGGGGAATGCAAACTGCTGTCTTCTGGCATACAGGCCAGCATGATTGAGTCTCCTGTAAACAGTTTGTCTCGAAATTCGTATTCCTGTGGTGACTGTGAGCGCCGAACCCAGTGCTCTGGCAGTACTGCCCCTCTGACGTCGCGCACTTATTACCAAATATCGGTCTTGGCGAGGGGTTGTGACTCTTGGTCGACCTGATACTGGTTGTCGGGTAACATCTCCCGTTCTTTGAAACCTCTGCCACAATCTTGAGATCACAGACTGGTCCACATTCAGAATTCGAGACACTTCGGTTTGTGATCGTGAGGATTCCAGCATTCCAACTATTCTTCCTTTCGTAAACATGTCCAATTGGCGTTTTTGTGCCATCATTCAACTTGTTTGATGGTTAACAACGTTCCTTCGCATTAGCAGTTGCACGAAACTTGTCTGAACTGCCTATGCTGCGGGAATCAGTTTCTCCGCGTTCCGACATGCGCCGGTGTTTCGCGGAGGACGTAGTCGACTGAAAAGTTTTGCATAAACCCAATGTTTCTTCTTTACCCAATTAATATCCGCAAGAAATTTGGAATAATTTCACGAATATTTACTCCATGTTTTTCGCGTTTTACGATTTATGCTTAACTTTTGGACACCAGTGTGTGTGTGTGTGTGTGTGTGTGTGTGTGGGGGGGGTGTGTGTGTGTGTGTGTGGTGTGTGTGTGTGTGTGTGGTGTGTGTGTGTGTGTGTGTGTGTGTGTGTGTGTGTGTGTGTGTGTGTGTGTGTGTGTGTAATACCGTGGGATACGTGAAATTTTTCTTGCTTATTACATTTTCTGTTTATGTTGTAGTCATGGCATATTGGAGGAGTCTTTATGCTTGTAACTTTTTATTATTTCTAATCAGGACATTGCAACAATTCATTCACATTCTAATTACTAAAAACACAAAAACACATAAGCGAAAGCAGACAGCGACGAGGACATGTTATTGACAAGCAGACAAAGACCAAAGAGAGTGAGCACACAGCGCTCTGGTTTTATATATTGGTGGTGAAGATCGTGCGACTCCTTTCTAACGGGAGTCATTATTGGTTGCAAACCGCGCGAGCAATTAGATTAAGATTTAAGATTACCATATTAGTCTCGTACCAAAGAATTAGAAAATAATTTAAAGAAGTTGATTTAAAGAGTTCTAGAGAGAGGAAGTCATTACATATATATATATGATTTATTCTCTTTCATATTTTAAAATGTTTTCAAACATATTTCACAGTAGCATAAGAATGGCAACATTCACAAGCTTAAATTGTTTTAATTACAATAAATATATATGTAATGCTATACCTTTGTTAAAAACAGAAAAAATGATTCCATCAAACATTTATAAAAGGAAGACGAATTCCGTTCATAGAATAGAACCCCGATTTTTCTCTTGCTCGAAGTCAATTCGGGCATTACAAATTCGGGTTACCCTAATTGGATTTGTGCAGTCCAAATGCGCCAAACCCAAAACGCTCTTTCTGGTATTGTCAACACGATTACCATTTTTCCCTACATCACAAAGGATTAACCAAATTTGTGATATCGTCATCCCTTAGGGGATTTACCTTCTTTACATAAGTAAGAGCCTTACGATCCAGAAATACCTGAGTGATCTTCGTTTGCTTTAAGAGATTTTCTCCTGCCCCGGGATACCCTTGAAATATTTCCCTGTATTACATTACATTCCTAGTTCCGCAACTAATAATGGCCTTTTCTTTATTCTTTCATCTAAAGTTTAGCTCAGATATGCATTTTTATTAACAATGTTTCTAAAAAACTTGCTTTTTTTTTATTATTAAGCGTTTGGCTCAGGTTGGCTGAATACACTGATTATATGCCAATGAAACTAAACACCCAAGGCCTATAAATTGATAATTCTTTGAATTTAAGTTTCTGTCAAGCATCAAAGATTGCTTCTGCAATTGTTACCCGATCTATGATGCACACAGAAAATATATCCACTAAAAAATAAACGCATATTCCGGCATATAGCACGTACTTACACTTTCAAACAGCATTTTTTAAATTTTTAGGTGTAATCGCCGTAGAACAAGCATCCTTTTTTTTTTAACATAGTAAAGTTTTCATCCTGTTCAATAATCACGCATTAATTATGGCCAAATTGATTTATTAAATTTAACGATTATTTAAACATATACACACGGCATCACAAAACGGAACAACCCTTAACAAGTCTAACAGAGTTCTGATCTTCTGCGCAATTCGCTTTGCGCGGCAGAAAAATTCCCTCTTCAAAGTCCCTTAGGGAGTATTTAGCGGCCGATGCTTTTATAAGTTTCACTTGTATCTAACGGAATCTTTGAACTCGATTTTTACCTACTTTAAAAGGTCAGATCAATTCGAAATTTGGCACACTTGTCAAGGACGGATGACAATACAATAATTTAATAATTTGTTTCCCATTGTCCTGATCAGGATCATCAGGATGAACGATTTCCCTTTTTCAGATCCCATCGCGCATCTGGTGACTACTTTCAGATCCTATTTCCAGATTTAGCGACTAAAATATTAAGTTACTACTTAGTTCGATTAAGTACAAAAGGGTGTTTTTTAGTTTCTTTAACCTATAATTTATTATTTACGAAGAAACCTAAAATGTGCAAGTGCAATGCTCTTATTTTTTGACAAACATGGTTTACATAAAATCGTTTTGAAGCTTATTTACATTTTAAACATTGTTCGGGAATTGCAGTTAAATTGTTCACCGTATTGCCTATATAGTTAACTATTTCAGTGTCATCTGAATATCAAGAGAGATTCGCTAACGCTTATATCCGAAAAACTACTTTCCTCTATTTCACTATCTGGATCGTACATCAATGTAGTAATCTCAATCCAATACATCGCTCTTTCCACCAAGGTGATTAAAATAAAACAGAATCAAAACATATATAAAATACTATGTGGCAAATCCCCAAATAAAATATATCCTCAGATCCCATCCTACAGATCTATTCCCACATAAACCAATAAACGTTCCATCATTTTCCCCCTTCCTCAAAATATAAACGAAAACTCATTGTGCATGAAATCATGAACCTTTAAATGCCCAATTCTCTCAAACGAGCAGAACACGTGCAGCTATTTGCATTCATAAATATCCTGGATCAAATTAAAAACTGGGAACCGAAAGCACATATTGAAACTCAAAGTTCTGTGAAACATTATCTAGGGGGTTGACTTCAAACGCCGTCTAGTGCTGTTTAAAAATTAAAATAAAAAGGTTTCAAACTCAAATCACACTCAAGTGATCACAGGCCTCAGTGGACAAAAAGATTGATCTTATATATGACACCGAAGTCTATGAAAATAGAAACGCTTGATCATGAAGAGGATAGAACTCTCGACCTTTGGTTCCGAAAACACACCACTGTAACACTGTACATACCATTGTAACATACCACTAGACCAAAATGATCACTTCAGTCCGGAGGTTGTTACTGGCTCATATAGATAATACCGCTACACACTTCCCCACCAGTGAGTCGGTGGATAGGCGAATGAACCATATAGTTGTTATTTCGAGCGTGTGAGTTGTGGCTGTTGCGTCAAGTGGGTCTGATGGCTTTTGGTTGCTGCGTCGAGTGGAATTGACGACTTTTAATTGCTCTTGTGGCGGGTAGATGGCGCCACGACAGTTCAAAAGGTTGCGCTTAGTTGAGCCAGGATCACCAATTAAGTGACGCTTATCTGAAACCCGGTACCTTTGGTTCCATAAGCACGTAACATACCACTGGACCAAAATGATCACTTCAGTCTGGAGCCTGTTACTGGCTTATATAGATGATACCGCTACAATCACATTCGTCATCGTCGTCCTGAATGGGTTAAAGAATTTTTAAAATATTTCGTAAATTCATTGAATTATTTATAGACAGCATGTAAAAGTTTTTACTCGATTTCTTCAAATCACGAAATCTTTTACAACACCATAGTGTTTTTATGCTTAGCGGATAGTGCTACGTTAAAAAAAAAGACTATGATTATTTCTTAAAAGAAAACCGGTGCCGAAATTTAATTTCGCGAAAGGTGTTTTCATTCAAGTGCTGGAGAAGGATAGATGAACGAAAACGGTGTCAAATTGTGGATTAGAAATGTTTGGCGAAAGTGTCGAGGTTGCTTTAAAAAGTGTCCAGAAAGTCTTTTAGTGTGAGACATGTGCAGATCTCCTCTAATAGACAGTACAAAAAAATTGTTGACAAAGTCCAACACAGACGTCAGTTATTCAAGGTGGATGAACGCCATTAGTTCAGCCTTTAGATGTGTATATCAGTAAACCACATTCAAATCAAACTTAAAACGACAATGGAATATGTGGATGTTAGAAGGAAGGAAAAAAACATTTACAAAAGGATGCCAAATGTTTTTCAGAAATCTAAGTTTTTTCATGCTCAACGTTTATTAGTTTTTAAAGCTATAGTTTTTATATCCGGCGTGTAATACACACCTGTAAATTACGATCTTATTTTTTGTGTTTAAAGTGCACGTTACGGTATATGCAGGGTGCCTGGGCTTAAAATATACAAAAGTTATTGCTTATTATTACGAAACTACCTATCAGAATGTAATAAACTTACTCCATGGATTGGAAACGCCTCCGAGATTTTTTGGGTCTAGTCCGATCGGCCGCACGTGCACGCATTATTCGGCAATGGCGGACAACAAACTTGTAACACTGACTTCATTAGTAAAGATGTGGACACCGCAGCAAAAGGTGCAGTGCTACTTTGGTTAACGGAATTTTAATCAGTCACGCATGTACAGCGACGTTTTCGAACATTGTTCACTTGGAAGAAATGAGGATTAACTAAAAATTAGTTTAAGATTGTCTTGCACATCCGATATCATAAAATTATATTTTCAGAAATTAATTTTTTTAAACTTTTATACACTTTATTACAGTCGATTCAATTTAAATAAATTAAAATGCTTACGTGAACAATAAAAACATACAAATAAAACAATAAAACATATAATAAAAACAACAACAATAAAAACATATAATAATTATATGATATTCATTATTAAATAAATAAAAATATTTACGTGAACAATAAAAACAAACAAAACAATAAAACTTATAATAATAACAGCAACAATAAAAACATGTAATAATTATATAATAATATTCATCATTAAATAATTAAAAATGCTTACATGAGCAATAAAAACATGCAAGACTTCAAGATCTCAATAACAACAATATAATTATTACAATCAACAATAACACGAAGGAATAATTGTTACTTACGCAGTACTCAGCAATCAATTTACTTATCACATCTGATACCTCTATTCTTGACTTGAAATTAAAAATTCCTCTCTTAAGTATTCATAAAACGATACTCTACCAGTCGGCGGAGTTCGTGATATTGATTATTCGCTGATAAATTTATCTCGTCAGCACAGCATGATTATTCATAAGTCTCTACAGAACAATAATCTATACAAAAGCCACATATTATATTAGAACAGGGAGAAACATTTGGGACATTTGGAATGCACATTTAATCGTTCCATATTAATATCTCGCTGGAATCAAATTTATATAAAGATTGTTCATTACAAATGAACTCGAGTAGAATCGTGCGGAGACTGTACTCGATAGGAACGGAATGTAATAAATCTAAAGGGGTAATTCAGGGGTGGGGAACTTGATTGGCTAGCAAAACAAATTGTGAGAGTGGAGCAGGCCGGATAGCGGCACCTTTTTTTAAAATTGTAACGGGCCTATCCAGGTTTTTCCTAAGTCCTTTTGGGGAATGGTTTTCTTTAAATATTGTTTAATTGAAAACTTCCTCCCGAAGAAGAAGACGCGGCCCATAGAAAAAAAATGTCATGTATTTAAGTAGGAGAGAGAGAGATTAGAAGTTAAAGGATAGCGTGAAGGTTATTTTAAGATAGCGTAAAGCTAGACGAGAGCACTTCGTAGATTATTTGATTAATATTGAGATTATGACGATTTGGTCAATTAGTTTCTAAATTGGATTCGATCGGTTTGGATTGGATTACCTTAGAAATTATCTTCAAATATAAGAAAGTGTAATGTCTGGAAGTGCTAGGTGTAAGTGATCCGATTGATTAATTTTTCTCGTCTGCTTCGCGTTTGTTTCCATTTTTGTCAAATGGTGCATTTATTAACTGGGATTACTGAATTTGTGTTATTGTTGAGAATAGTAAATAAATTGTTGTTGTTTTGACTATAACTAATTTTCCTTCTAACTCCCGCACTCTAATGGATGGGATAGCCCATCCATTACAAGATTATTGCATTCATTATAAAAAATATAATAAATACAAATTAAATAAAAAAGTGGCAACTTAATTCAATTTATTTATTGTGCTAATTTCATATTATTTACAGCTGCAAGCCCATTTAATTTTAGTTTAATGAGACAAATGTACCCTATCATACTTTTCGATATTTTTTTTAAATCAGGAGTGAGATTGCTTTTTCAAATTCCCATCACAGCATGCAAGATTATTGCATCCAACATGCATCTATATTTACTCTTGTTGATCTTCAGGCAAGAAAAACTTTGCTCATTGATGTATGTCGACTAAAATATAAAGAACAATTTCCCCGCAAATTTCTTCATACTTGGAAATTTTTCAGCTGATAAAGATTTATAAAAGTCAACGTCATAGCATTAAACATTTTCTTTAGACTGTGATCTTACTTCAAGTGAATAAGTTACAGTTGTAGCTCCTTAGATGGCGCTGTATCAATATCAGCAGTAATGAAATAACAGAGCACATTATATTTAAGCTAAGTTTTCACAAAATCCTGAAATCTTGCGATCTCTTCCTCGAAACTCTGCAGATGTTCTCTTAGTAGAAGCACTTTCAGATACTTTGTTTACCTTATAGTGAAAAATAAAAGACGAATCTTTGATCCCTCACAGGTAAGAAATCTCAGAGAGAGAGAGAGAGTTCAAAGCGGATTTTCTTATTGTGTTGAAGAGCCGCTAGAAGCCCACCCCTGGGATAGATACTATTCAATATTAAGCAATGCAAAATTTTAAATGTATTTCATTCCTTACTAAATCCCCCTTTTTTTAATTTTGCTGTAATCTTTTGACATCATTCATATTGTTTTATTTTGTTCCATTGGTTTTGCAACTTTCATTTCGCGAAATTTATGCAAACTGGAGTAGACTGCAAGTTGAAATAAACCACATCTTCCAGTTTTTCTGCGCAAGATTCCTCTTTTTTTTTAATTTTCAAATTTGGTAAATTTTTCAAAGTTTAATGAAATTTTTCAGTTTTCTTTGAACAACTTCCATGTTAAGAATGCTCTATCGAAGCCACAATGCAGATTAAGTTAACAATGTGAAATGAATGCCACTATTTTTTTTTGTTTGCCATTAACTATTTTCATTTTATTATTTTACCACTTACAATATTTTAATAGTTGTAAACTGATGCTTGCTGTTTGATTATTTTAACTAATTCATGTAACTCTGCCAATGATTGTTAAATAAGTACGTGATATAAAAGGTTGCAAAAAGGTAAAATATGTAATGAAATATAGAATTTATACCACATCACATGTCAATCAGAGAAATCATTACGGGATTCAAACCACTGTTCAGATATTATTTTAGAAATTATGTTGTCTTGTATGGCAACACCGGAAATCAATCCATTTACATCAGGTCACTCGCCAAAGAACAGTACTACATCGAAGAGCACAGCAAGACGAAGTTAAGACATTTCTTTTAGAAATTAATTTACCCACTATTTTCATCATTAGTCCCAACCATTTTCCCTCTGCCCTCTGAGAGGGAAAAAACAAGAAATGGTGCCTAATAACATATTTTGGTGTCTGTACGCACTTAATGTTGCAAGAATAATTACATAACAAGTTTGAAAAGTTAAGGAAATTAATGACCCGAGCCTTTCGAAAAAGGAAGGAAACCGATTGTTTACCTAAAGCTTAAAAGCAACACGATAGCTATTGGAGATGGAACACTTAATTTTGAATCATGATCAAGTGTTTACGATGACGTCTAAGCTGGTACCCAGTTCTCTAAGCCTTCACATCACGTCAGCGAGATGACTTTGAGCCTCGACAGATTTCTATACATCAGATCTACTATACGACGGGCTTAAAGAAAAGAGAAAAAACAGGAGATCACATAAATTTATTAAGAATGTTTTGTTACCAGGAAGTATAAAATGGTTATTAAATGTGTTCACCTATAGCACAACATTTAAATAATTAGAACAATTATAATTATGTTCTTTGAATTATTTGAAGTAGATTAGTCATCTGGTACTGAGGCTATATTAATTTTCTTTCTTCTATACAATTAAAAATTATCACCATTAAAAGATTTTCAAGAAATAACAACAAACTTTTTCACTTGCACTCCTTTTATCCAGTAAACGTGTGTTTTTTTCAGTCTAGAGTATAGAGATATTTAATCTAGTTATGCTAATTAAGATAATTACTTGATGATTGATTATAACAAAACTTATCTGAAATTCACCTTCTATTGAATTAATCGAACATTAAATTTCCATAAAATTGATTCAAATCAAGCCGCATACTAATGCTTGCTCACTTTTGAACAAGAAGTAGAAATTATAAATATCACATGATACTTGCCAGTGACTTCGAATAAATTCTGAAACACGCCACGTATATTGTTTTCCCTGCGACAAAACTCTCCTTGTGGGAAAATTGTGTTTTACAAGTACTTTCCAGTTCACTTTCCAGCAAGAACTTGAATAAGGTTATGGAAAACCTGAAGTTGTGACCAGGGTTACCAGATTGTCGACTTTATTGCCACTGGCAATAAATTTGGCGAACAATACAATATCGCCAAGAAATAATCACGAAGGCTCCAGAATCAATCGTTTTAAAAATTGCCATCAGGATACAAAAAAAGGACCTTTGAAATGAAGTTCAGAAATGAGTTTAGTTGTGTACGTTGATTGCGATAAGAATCAGAGACTTATTTGTCAGAGTGCCTAATATAGTGGAACTAGGGATTCCAATATCGGACCAAAAGTTCAATACCGGTATTCGGTACTTTTTAGATTTTAATACCGGGATACAGGTTTTAGAAATTTTAAAAAAGAAAGAAAGCACAGGTGTTTCTTTGTTTTATCTGCCAGTTTTATTAGAGAATGTTAACATCTTATTATTTAAATCACAAGAAAGTGTAAATACCCAAGTATTTACCTCTAAATCTCTCATCTTTAAATAAATCGATATCTCGACGGATGGTTTCGGATTTAGCTATTTTTTGCATTGCATTTTGGTTTGTTGAATTTTTTTTAGCTGTCGCCTATTCTAATTTTTGTTCAAGAGACAATTCCCTTTCACTACCGACATTAGTGTCATCATCATCTTCGATAACTGTACCGAATTCTTCTGAATGTAAATAGGTTTGGGGGGGGGGGAATGTTAAGAAAATTTACTATAAACTTGATCAAATTTGAATTGGTTAGTCTCATTTCATCTTTTTCTTTCTTCTGTGTGATTAGTTATTCTTATTCATTATTGTGTCTATTATTTATGAGTATATATATATAATGAATCTGAAAAATATTTTGAAGTATGATATACAAATGCAATGTGAATAGCAAATTCACCAATTTAAAAAAATATTAAAATATTACGCACTTTCTTCACAACTACAACCTTGTTTTCTGAGATACGAATACTGGACTACAAATCTTGTGTGTGTGCACTATCATTCTGAGCTGTAATATGATAGTTTTGCCCCGCCTCCTTGGATGATTCATATATTTTATCATTTCTTTTGATTGTATTATGCATCTTTATATTCACAGTCTAATTCATTTTGCCCTTTAAGGAGACATAAAATTAAAAGGTATACTATTTTGCTATGCTGGCGATCCCTGAACATATATTGGAGACAAATTTAAAAATTTCTAGTAAATACCGAAAAAACGGTATTTAAACTTGGCTCAAAATAACGGTTTTCGGTATCCCGGTTTACAGGTATTCCAATCCTTAAGTGGAACTGTTTAGACAGAATTTATTACTTGTTCATAACGAGTGTTTTTTTTTTTTTTTTGCTTTATTGTACATATTCTGTTATAACATTTCTTTGTGTATATTCGTCGATTGTTCTTTGTGTAGTCATGTCTTCATCCTTGTCCATTTATTGATCTGTTATTACTCAAATAATTGGAATTGTCGTCTGTTTTTCTTCAGGGCAAATTTGTAACGCTACATAAGGCAAAATGGTAGGCACAAACAAACTGGTTCAGAATAATATGAAGAAAGCACTTGTTTATTTTATAATCTGCTTCTTTTAATATCTCAGAAAGCTCTTTTTAATTGATTAATGATTGAAATATCGATAATTTAAACGAAAATGATTTATGAACCCAGTTTTTTTTATCAACATCAAAATTAGAAAGAAAGCATCGCTGAAGCATTAACTTCAAATATTTTCTTAGTTTTAGAACTAATCTTTCGAAAAGTTCCTTTTTTTAATTATTTAAAAAAATGCAATTGCAAGCATTTTCTTTTTTAGTTTGATTTTTTACACCCCGCTTAAAATGAGTTTCAATTTTATATCTTAACGAGAAAATACTACAATTATTTCTTTGAAATGAACATCACATTTGATATTGTTTGTGTGTGTTTAGAATGCAAAATTAAATAACGATTAGGACATTCACAAGGTCATTATAGAAAACGGAAATTACAAAAGTATAATAAACTGAAGTAAGTAAAGTTATAATATAGTTAATCTTAAAAGTAATAAAACTTAGTCGTTAAAGTAATAAATAAGAAAGCTTGATAGTAAAATCAAAGAACGTATAGTAAAAGCTCAGAAAGTAATGAAACATCACTTAGTACAAAATGGCAACATTTATCAGTTAATGGAGGATTATAAAATGCAACAGAAAACGACAGCAGGTGTTTTGGCAAAAAGCAACGTCTTTTTTGGAGATACGAGACTTTAGTGGAGGATTTTACGAGCAGAACTGATTTTTTATATCCAGTATAGATCTCCCATTTCAACAAAGAACTACAATAAACTTTTATTTTGGCGGGTAGGAAAAAAAGCCAAGAGAAACTTATGAAGTGTTAAGGAAACAAGAAAGACAAAGAAGTATGTCATGTTTTGAACGAGAATGTTTGAAAACCATAAAAACTTTATGGACTTCAGGAGAAGTTCTGGAGGTACTTGTTGGTTATGATTTGAGAAACCTTTCACTCTGAACTTCCTATCATCTGTTATAGATCACTCGGATGTTTTTATAGAATGAAGGGAAATAATTCAAGGAATTATATACATAAATATAATTCTCAGTTACAAGGAAGGAATGAAATTCGTTACATTATTACGTTTAAAAACAGAAATGTCATACTGCTTTTAAAAAAAATGGGATATGCCTCAAGAGTTGCTCAAAGGTGTAAAAGACTTGAAATAGATGGTGGAAGGCTTAAGATAACTAACTTCGTTCGGAACTGTGATATATATCAGGCTCCAGACCTGCTGGTAAATGAAGGAAGTTGTCATCTTAAAATATCGTTATTTTATTATTCTTCGAGCATGTTTAATCCAAATGGCAGCCATTTGGCACCCAATCGGGTGGAACAAAAAACAACATCACAGCGAGGAGTCACCAGTCAATCTTTTCCATTATGCTCTAACTCCGTTAATCTACGGAAATTTCTGCGGGCATACGGGTTTCTACTCTAACTCCGTCAGCCCTCGCTCTACCATTAAATAGTTTTATTCACCCTCAAACCCCTGCGGTAGTAGTAAAGAGTTCGCTTTATTTTTCCATTCCTACTATTAGTTCTCTCTATATAAATTTATACATTTATCTTGTTCAGATTTTCAATCGTTAATTAAATACTTCCTATTCATCCAAACACACAAGTTCAAATAATTTTTCTTAAACTTGTAATGGATCACACTTGATGTTAATACAATTTTTTCAAATATTAATTAACTAATTTAATTTAATTTAATTAATTACTGGTTTTCAGCCAAATTAGCCAAACCGGGTGTGCATTGTTACAAAAAAGCAGACACACACGATCACAAACATGCTCTTTTTTCCAATTCTTAATATTTTAGTTCATTCTCTTCCTAAATATATAAATATATATATATATATCTTGCTTAAATTTTCAATCGTTAGAAAAAAACTTTTTATTCATCCATTCAAAGTAGGAATAGGGTTAAAAATTGTTTTTATTATTAGTACTTATTTATTATTCACTTAATTTTGAAGTTAAACTTTCCAGATCAGACAATATATATATATATATATATATATATATATATATAAAATTCTTTTAAGAATATTATTACAATAAAAAGTAAGAAATGCAATTTATATATATTTAGTAAGAGATGAAGAAAAAAAAATGATATATTTTCAAAACATTCTCGTTTTGTGGAAACTGATTGTACAATAATAATATTTCCTCCTATATATAATCTATAGCTAAAACTTTTCTACAGAGTCTGAAATGGGATTTTTGAGAAATTCACATTATTTTCGGAGTTTCTATAAACTGAAATAATAATCTGGGTTTTGTGTAAAAATGCCTCTTGTTCTAATGTATTCAAATATGAATAAATCCGCTTTTAAATTATACATTTCAAAAATCCTTGTTTAAGCTCTGCACAGAAGTCTTAGCTATGGAAATGGAAAATTTTAATATTATAGAAACGTTTTCCATGAAAGGTGAATGGTTTGCTCTAGTACTACTGTGGCTAAGACTATTCTATCATGACTATAGTTATAACTATGTTTTTGTATATTTTTGTAATATATATATATATATTTATTTAATCAGCAGAAAAAGATGTTTAATAAACTATATGATTGACTCAATCAATAAAAAGAAAGTCCAGGAAGAACAAAAAGCCAAATAAACTTGTATCTAAAATTTTGTCGCAATGTGATATTTTTAATTTTTATTACATGTAATTTGCTTTTAAAGGCTCTGAATTGGGAACATTTATAACATTATAAAATGGAATATATTAAATTATTAAATGTACTCACAATGGCTTAATTTAATATAGAAACTATATAGTTAGCTTGCAATTTTGCTTATGGCTTCTACTATTGTGAAAACTGATAACTAATAACAATGCAAATCATCTTGAAAACAACTTTTATAAATAACAATTTTTAACCCTATGATTGCCAGGTAAATTTAGAACATCTTGCACTGGGTTTTATTTTAAAAAAAAAACATTAAATTTTACAAAACACAATAATATTAAGTTATTGATATAATAATGTTATAGAATGTACAGTAATATTTATTTTAAGGTATCCGAACACGTTCAAAGTACTTTTTAACAAAATAGCATACTAAAACATTATAATGCTCTTCTAGGACTCAAACGAATAAATATTACTATATAACTATCAAAATTTAAAATAAATCACCCGAATTTTACGAAAATCACAATTATAAGTGAAATTTTAGCAATATTTTTGAAAAACTTCAAAGCAGTTAGAGAAAAAAGTAATAAGCATATAATAGTAAAAGTATTACTAAAACAAATTAGATGCTTTTATCTAGAAAATGTACTAAAACTTTTATATTTTATTAAAATTTGAAAATTTTAGAGCTGATTGAGTAAACTTTCTAAGAAATGTTACGTTTTTTATGAGACCATTATTTAAATAACAAGCCATAACTCAAAAAGTATTCATACAATAAGAAATATTCAAGTACATTCTCTAGAAAATAACGTAAATATCAGGTTCAAAAAGGTTTATAGAAATACATTCGTAATATTTTGAGTTATCAGACTCGCCGTCATAGATTTTGAGCAATTTAAATGCCCACTTCTGGTAGATCAAAAACCCACTTTCGGTTTTTCTAAATTTATAAAATTGATGTAACTTGGCCTCTAGATAGTGTAGAAACAATACAAAGTATGCTTCGTAAAGTCAAAAGATTGCTCTATTCAATAAAATAAAAAACAAAAATATCTGTCTTGACTGAATTTGGTCATTTTCAACGCGTGTTCGGATACCTTAAAAAGAAACTCTAAGAAATGATTCGTAACCTGGCATCACTGAATAAAATTCCTATTCTGAGTGCCACTTATAAGTTTTCTCGCAGTGTTTTTTTTCCAATAATAATCTTCATATACAGTCGACTCTCGCTGAATCAAACTTTCGATAATATGAACCTCTCGTTAATTCAAAGTATATGCTCAGCCCCTAGAAAAACTCTTGATATTTCGAACGAAAACAATACGTTTTGGAACATTCAATATTTCGAAGTAAAATCTGTGGCTGTCCAGAACACAACACGTGATAATTCGAAGTGATCTAATAAAATTGTCGACGATTCAAACACTCACTATCAAACAGAGTCCTGCAAGAAACAGGTTGGAGCTTACATGTTTTGCGTTGTATTGTTTCTGCTTGTCTCCCCTGTAACGTACTCCTTTTGATGACTATTGTAATTGACTCCGATAACTCTGACAGAAGCTAAAGTGTTAGTAAACATGTTGATGCGGATGTTCGTAAGATTAATTTATTCTAGAAAAATCTATTGACAAAGTTAGATTGAATATCATAAAACAAAAAAAGAAAACAGATTTTCTCGTCAAAAAAAATATTAATTCTGTACAGTATGTATTCTTTGAATAGTTGTTTTTAGTACATAAGTGTTCTTTTACTACAGAACTTTTATCTTCTGTATAATATTTTTACTGTATAATATATTTGTACTTTTTAAAAATACTTTAAATTAATTTTATATATTTATACAATTGTTGTTTTATTTCATAGTTTCAAATTTAAATGTGTTAGAAAAAGATTTCTCTTCGGTACTTTGGAAAATTTTTTCCTATCTCTCTTGATAATTCGAAGTTTTTCATTGGTCCCTTCAGCTTTGAATTATCGAGAGTCGACTGTACGAAGATTTTCTCTTCGTTTTGTTTGATTTTACAAGCTCGTCACCTAATTTTATCTGGTGGACATTCCGATGCGTAATGTTATGTCATGAGTCTCACTGGGAAAAACCTATAAGGCGATGGTAGTTATAAACAGTTGTAAAATAATAAAAATGAACTGATAAGTAATAATAAGCAGACCACAGAAAACCCATCTGTTGATAAAGGAAAATCGCTCTACCCTACTTCGAAATCTTCTTGCAGAATGTACACATGATCTTTTCCCAAAGGAATCGTAGAAATACAAAAAGATAAGGTTGCATCAATTTATAGGGAATCGGTTACTATGGATTTATCTGATGCAACGGCAGCTATGTGGGAGAAAGAAGGAACTATAATACAAATGCAACTGATTTTCAAATACATGGACATCTTCCTCTCACAGAAAAAAATGCCTGAAAAGCTATGTCGAATATGTATAAAGCAAAAAAAAAAAAAAAAAACGTAAGGAGACTAGATATTTTTGTCCAGTGCTTCCTGACAACCCAGCACTATGCGTTGATTCTAGCTTGAAATCTCATCATTCCAGCAACAACAATCAAAATATTCTTTTTATTTTTTAGAATGTATTCATATACAGTCGACTCTCGATAATTCGAAGTTGAAAGACCAATGAAAAACTTTGAATTATCAAGAGGGTAGGGAAAACCACCCAAAATAAATGAAGAGAAATTTTTTTTCCCAACACATTTAAATTTGAAACTATGT
>BMAO01023739.1:0-21066 GCA_019973975.1 Trichonephila clavata
AATAATGTTATAAAATATTTTTATATAAAAATAATTTATGAAATAATGTTATATAACAAATATTTTATAGCAATGCAAATGACGTTATGAAATATTTATATAAAAGTCATTATAAAAGCTCTGAAGTTTTCCAAGAGTCCAAAAACTACATATTACATTTAATTTATGAGAATATATTAAATGTTATTGAATATAATCTTTTCAACACTTTTACCTTAGAAGAAATATATATTCCAAACATATATTATAAGTTTATATAAGCAAAATCTAATTTATTAGTGTTTATCTTTGAAATTTCAATAGTATTTCTTTGTATGGAGTTTATATAAAAAATAATACATACCTACATTAAAGACAAATTATTTTACATTTGCATAATCGCAACGGACTATAGTTTAATACATCAATTTGAATCATACATTGACACGATTTTATGTTTTATAAATATATATTATTTTTAATTAAATAAACAAATTCAATTTAATATTTACAAGCTTTGGGATAGTTTGATGTCTATATGTAATTTTGGAAGCTTAAAAATTAATTAAAATATGGGATGCTTTTCAATTTAAGAATAAATGTCGAACTAGTAATAGGTTGTTCCCGAAAAAAATTAAATTGAAAAACAAAACAGGTTTTTTAATAATTCCAGAAGGGATGTTCGGACATACTCTCAAATCTTTAAATGATTACATCAGTGTCAATAAAATTAAAATGGAAACTTGAAGTTGAGTAGTATTTATTTCTATTATTTACAAAATAAAAATGACATGATTGTATTTCAATTTCTTATATACCACCATTTTATCTTTTCAATTTCTTTTATATTGATTAGATGAAATAAAAATGACTTTTTGTAATCAACAAAAAAATTTGGTTGAAATGAAAAAAAACTTACAGGAAGGTCAGAGATAGTTTAATTAATTCTACTGAGTTCAAAATGTTTCTTGAAATGAGAGTAGAATATAAATAAAATGAAGTTATCTGTATCAAATCAATTCAACTAAAAATTTAGTGTAAAGGAAATTTGAATATAATTTTAACAATTAGAATGCTGTTCAACAATTAATACTAATTACGGTAAACTCCCGAAAACTCGGCACTCAATTACCCGGCAGTTCGGATAACTCGGCCACACCTTGCAGGTCAAAAACCTCATGTGCAGACTTGTTCCAGAATGATATACACTGCTGGCCACCGTAAATGCAACACCAAGAAAGACAAGAGATAGCACACAAAATTTATTTTGTAGGTAACATGTTGTATCAAATGATTAAATTTATAGACTTCTGTGAATGTGGTTCCTGCCAGAATCAGTAGCCAGAGTAGCCGCCATTGTTGGAGATCACGCTGCCACACGCCTCGGCATTGATTCAAAGAGACTTTGGATGTGTTCTTGGGGTACAGCAGACCAGGCAGCTTCCCACGTAGCAAAGTTGATCTGGTGTGGCAGCTGGGGGGTATAATCTGGGTCAATCGTTGAGCAACCATGGACCACATGTTTTCTATCGGCGAAAGATCCGGAGAGCGAGCCGGCCAGGGAAGCAATTCAATCTGGTGATTGACGAAGAACCTTTGACAATGCGTGCCACGTGTGGTCGCGCATTATCTTTTGAAATATGGCTGTGGCCAAGCCCTGAAGGTAAGGAAGGACAACTGGCTCCAACACCTCGGAGATGTAGCGCTGGCTGTTTAAAGTACCGGCAATGTGTACTAGAGGAGTGCGGAGTGATATCCAGTACTGCCCCATACCATAATACCCGGTGCAGGACCTGTGTGCGGGTGCATAATGCAGCTGTTCAGCATCCTCTCTCCACGGTGTCTCCAGACTCGAATCCGACCATCGTGGTGTTGCAGACAGATGCGTGACTCGTCAGTAAAGACAACTTCATTCCATTCTGGCCCCACATCCTTCTTTCATCGCACCATTGGCGCGGAGACGTCTGTGGTTCTGCGTCAAGAGTAGACCAAGATGGACGTCTTGCGGACAGACCACTCTGCTGTAAACGGCGTCGAATGGTATGCGCAGACACTGAATGATGCGTTACAGACTCAATGTGCTGTGCTATGGTTCGTGATGTGACTGAGTGATCCGTCACATGCCATGCGCACAATTTGCCTGTCCTCACGTGAAGTGGTACACTGAGGTGGATGCGATCGACCCGCGTCGGTCCGTCGTACCCTTCTGATCCAACGGTCACATATCCGATTACAGTTGTTTGGTTTCGTCCAACACGAACTACCGATTTCCCTGAAGATAATCCACAATCTCGGTAGGCCACTATACTTCCTCTGTCAAACTGGGATACTTGATCAAAAGCTGATCGCTGTTTTCTACGAGACATAACTGATCGTTTTTTGAAAAAACCACAAGAAAACACAATTGCGAACTTGAAATCGTCGAAATCTCTAGCCTTAAATAGCGCTTTGAGATGGCGCCACAGGCGTGCGTGATGTGTGTCTGCGCTGAAATTCTAATCATTTGCATATCTCACCTCCGCTATTGCATGTTGTAAATTTCATGTTATTTGCGTGCTTTCTTAGGGTGTTACATTTACGGTGGCCAGCAGTGTAGAACAGGACATTAAGTCCAATTCGGATTCTTTGACAGTTAAGGAAAAGTTCTGGAAAATGAAGATATTAATTCTGAAGACACCATAGAAACTCATTAAAAATGACATAGTAAGAGAGTAAAGGCTGTCGAAACCGTCCTTCAGTATTTTGAACAACAATTCACGTTGGTGATGGACTTACTCTTCCTTCGGAGTCCTCGTGATAAAGCAATAAAACGCAATGTGCACTGTAGAAGACATCTTGAATTAAAGCTTTTTTTTTTTCAGAAAAGGGTACATAGTTGTTCATTACATACAGCTTTATGCTTTCATAAAGTATTTTTCTAAGGTGAGTCTGATCCGGTAAATTACTGTATATTATGTACTCATTGATTTTCATTTTAATGCACATTAAATGCTCTATGCCTTCATAAAGTATATATTTTCCCTTTGTTTAGGAGTATTTGAGCACTTAATTTTCTGTAGTACTTTTAAGCAAACATTTCATACGAGAGCAGTACAATACTTTCTGAAGAAACACTAGTACTAATACCGTTCTCGAGATCCCAGCATTTTTACAAACGTGGTCACCCTTCGGTCCACATAAGACTGAGGTTTCGGAAATCTACTATATTTATATTTTCCCTTTTAGATCGAGAAATAATAACAGTACACCATACCAGACGGCTATTGTTAATTCCAAACAAATCAACAACAACAGAAAAAAAAAAGATTTTAAATGCAAGGAGTCTTTAGCTATAAAAGTTCGAAATATATATAATGGCTGGTAAATACCAACTGTAACATTCATTCGAAAATATAATAATTTTTTAATCAACTGCATTTATGAATGCTTTAGTAAATAGAAGCAATGTTCAAGCAAAACTTTTCTCCATGCATTCAATAACAGTCACCACTAAGTGAGTAAGTGAATATTAAAGTCGCACTGTTCAGCTATACGCGAGGGCTTTTGGTGACGGACCTCATAACTTTGAACCATAGTAAAGTAACAACGACAACATCTGAGCTGAGTCCTACCTCTCCTAATTACCACACCACACCAACAAGAGGACGTTTGAGCTTTCGACAGATTTAACATACATCACCCCCTTACACTTTAGTGGTACTGGGCTCGAACTCATGACATGCCAGCCACGATCCGATACCTTGACCACTAGAATACCGCGCCTCATAGTCACGACTGAAGAACTGCCACGAAGAGAGGCAGGCTGATGCACGTGTAATCTTTAGAGGATGGAAGCCTTCCCATTTGCGTAATGTGAACGTTTAGAGAGGAGACCCCAGCTTAAGTGTCGTCCTCGTTTTTTGGTCGTATTTCAAAATTACGTTGCCAATCAAAAATAGCTCTCGTGTTGCTTCAAAGTGTGTGACGTAAATTAAAATCGAATCAATCAGTAATATATTCAACTGACTCCCCCATTAAGTGCAATAAAAATAACTGAAAAGAATTTGTTTTCAAAATAAAAACTGATTTCCAGGTCATTTTGTTTTATGTTTTTCTTCATAATTGCCATTCTGAATTATGTTCTAATTTTTAATATGGTTTGGTAATTTCGGTATTCAAAATATAAGAAATAAATAAAATCAAATACGTTTAATATTTAAAAAAAAATCCTACACAAATAATTTTTTGGTAATTGTTTTAAAAAATGATCTTGTAAAGCATGGTATAAATCCTTGTAACGTCGGCTTATTAGTAGAACTCTCCCCGACAAGATTGACGTACGGGGTGACTAAGATACCCAGATGAGACACTGTACCTTTCAAAAAAAGACTGTCTATTCTTCTGTTATCCCAAAGAGATAACACATGTGAGCCAATTCGGAAAGCGGCTTCGGTGTCACAACATCTTTTCTTTCTCCGACATCCAGACGATTTTAGTCTCATCAATCTATACAAAGAAAGCTCCTATGAATAGTATCCTTTGTTGGATCACCTTCGCACATGTGGGTCAGGAATGATTTGAATGAAGAGGAATGTCGGCCTGCCTGCCATAAAAAGCATACCCTCAGTGTCGATGTGACAGGGCGATTTATATCACTCCAGATGGTGAACTACATACAGTGTCGGATTTGGAATAAGATGAGCCGTCGTATAGTCTCCAAGAACCAATGGAGTAGGACTAAAGGGAGGAGAGCCGTGTATAGATCAATTACGCTCGCCAATCAGATGGGATTGGGAGCGTGAAAGTGGCCCGCCGAGGGAGTGTAAAAGGTCTGCTGGCAAGTTGACGTGGACCTTCTCGATATCCTTCAATTTTGGGCATTATTTCCCCACTTGATTTTTTCCCGAAGATACTCGATAGAGATTGCCGGGACAGTCGCCCTCAAAGACCAAGAGAGAGAATCATGGGGGGAAGATTTTTGAAAGCCTGAGTGTTGGAGTCAGTGAGCAACCACTGGAATAAACTGACTTTGGACTGGAACTTTTCTTCAGCGAAAGGCTGAGAACTTTATAAATTTTATAATGACTAAACTGTTTTGAGCATTAATTTGGAATAACACGCCCTTTTGTGGCAAATAGTTGAGTGATCTCTCACGCCACCATATTAAGAAGTAATTTAATGGAATCACGGCGCCACATTCGTAATACTTTATGTTCAACTTGGAAATTTTAACATTTTTTATATGTAATGTAAGCAAATTCTGCATATTTAAAAAAATAGAAACAAAAGCAAATATAAAGTACGCTACTTTTTTTATATTATGTACGTTATTTTACTAGAGTTATTTTTACTTAGATATTTTAAAATTTATTTGAAAGAAAGCCATTTTTTTTTCAAATCATGTTTAATGTTTATTAGTTAAATATTTAAATTACTATTAAACTTTCTTAACATCAAAAAATAACTTACACATTTTTCATCAGCTTGAAAAATCAATATATTTAAAAATTAGTACATATTTAAAAATGAAAAAAATTGTTTACTTACATGCATGCGGGTATATTTAGATATTTATAAGAAAAATTTGAAGTTAATGTCATCTTCTTTTGACATATTCCAAAGATAATCAATATTTTTCTTGCACTTTCTCAAAAATGAAGATTTTTAATAAGAAGGTAACTATTGAAAAATTTGTTTTAACAACAATATGCTGTCCGAGAGCTTTTCAAAGCATAGAAGTTTTACATTATCTAAACAATTTTTTTTCCCAATTTATTTTTCAATTTTTACTCAAGTATCTGTGAACATCTTCCGATGACTGACTCCGAATACCTATTTTTTTAATATAAAAGTATAGTTTAATGATATGGGGTAAAAATCATGAAAAAAATAGATCAACTTTAAAGTTACTGTGTATGGATATTTAGTTTGAGATAAAAGAAAGATCAAATGTGTAAGATAAAGATGATTAAAAGACAAGCCTTAAAAAAACCAAAGAAAATTAAAATCTTTTGCCCCACAATTATCCAAGTATAGAATTGTGTCCCTTCAATTTGATCAGATAAAGAGGACCAATAAAAAGCCTCATGGTTAAAAAAAATGGTTCAATTATCGCTCTTCTTATGTTTTCATCTGCTTGATACACCATATTTCTTTTCTTCTATATCGACTTTTTATGAAGTCAATTGGGGCGAATAATCGAGAACAAAACTAGATTGAAAAGAGAAAAAATGTGATGGTTGAACTAACATGTTCGATGTAAGAGTTTGAAGAACTTTTTGATAAACTTTGGGGGAAAAAACGTGTGTGGATGCTTTGTATGTGCGTGTGAAAAATATAAAATTCAACAAAACAGCAACACACATAATAAATATTTAAAATGAAGAAAGGAGTGCAAGTAAACAAAAAATTAAAAACGGAGTACAGCGAGTCACAGGAAAAAATTGTGCAAAAAATTAAAGCTAAAAGGTTAGAAATACACATAATCCACCATTTGGTGCATTCAAATTTCATTTTTAAGAGTGTTTAACATTTCACATGTATTTTACGATGCTCTTCCTCATTTCATTTGAGTGTGCTTTCTGGGGTGATACTTATACCTAATAATCGGGGTAGAGTCATCTCTACTAAGTATTGAGCAAAGCACTTTATATTATGATCGAATGAATTTGATATACGTTAGAGAACTCAATTTTAGGTTCTTATGACTTTTGAACCAATTATTATGATGTGCGGCATTTAATCTAATTTGTTGCTAATAATTCTTTTCAACAATCAATAAATCTCGCTCACATTCAGAAACTTATCTTCAGCATTAGTTAGTTTAGCGTAGTGCTCTAATTAATCCTTCCTATTAACTAATTAATTTGGTCTTTGAACTCGTTAACTCTTGAACCAATGAAAAAACGGTAACCCCCCAATTTCTGGCTGTGATAAAAATTATAAAATTTATGAAACGTATAAATTTTTTTTATTGATTGTGAACTTAAATGAGAATGGATGACTGTCCTGAATTAATGTAACTTAATTACAATAATTGTTTATTTTAGTATTACTTTCTCTCCAAAAAATAAGGCATATACCAATTTATTAATACAAGGGGTGATCAAATGAAAAGGTACGAAACGACATAAAAATGAAACAGTTAAATATTTGCATATTCCGCCAAGGGAGAATGTAGCGAGACATCTCGGGATGCCATTGGAGACTCTGACTGGGATCGGATCATGCGCGGGTGCCCGCATGCGCAGGAGAGAGCAAAGGCTCTTATAAAAAGCGGCGTCCAAATGATGCGAGCACAGAATTACTCGAGCACAGAAAAAGCATTAACTCCGATGTGTACTGTGAGACACTCCGACGCCTACGCAGGTCCATCAAGAACAAAAGACCGGGGCTGCTCACGGAGGGTGTGGTTCTGCTCCATGATAACGCGCGTCCACACGTCTCCAGAATCACACAAATGGAACTGGACAAGTTCCAATGGGAGACGTTGGACCATCCGTCCTACAGTCCGGACATGTCACCCTGCGATTTCCATGTGTTTGGTCCACTGAAGAAACACCTGTAAGGAAAGCGCTTCAACTCGGACGACGTACTCAATGACACTTTGAAGGATTGGGTCTCGTCACAGCCACAGGAATTCTGGGAACAAGGAATCCTGCGGCTTGTTCATCAGTGGGATCGTTGTGCTCAGGCCTATGGTGTATATTTTGAATAAAGTCTATATTTGTACCCACCGTGTCGTTTCGTACCTTTTCATTTGATCACAGCTTGTATAATTCAAAGCTTTCGCACATTTTATTTTGTGACTATGCATAATTACGTGGAACTGAATTATTTCTGTGTATTAAGAAACAAGGTGTACTGGAGAGAGCAAGGGAGAGGAACAAGAAAGAGAGAGGGACAAACTTAAATTAATATTATTGTATCCAAATATTGACAAAAATATTTTTTATTATACATAAATAGGACTCGCTTTTATTCTGTTCAAATCTGGACTTGTAAAATATTTGTATTGTAAATTTCTGTTTTTATATATACTTTTCTAGATACAAATATTACCAACAGGGGTGTAGCTACCAATGGGCTAGACAGTGTCTTGCGCCGGGGCCCTCAAGATCAGGGGCCCTCGGACCCAGACCACCAAGCAAGCCAAACTTGTGATAATATCTCCCACATGTAAGACGTAAATATAAAAGATTGCAACACAACTATAATCATGGCAACTCCATTGAAAGTAATTTCGAACTCGTAGGGAATTATTTCCGTTGTTTGTATGATGTTGCGAACATTACTTATTAAAAAGTTTATATTATTTCAAATTTTTAAAATTTTTCTATAAACTTACTTGAAAATAAACTTAAAGTTCCATGAAAACTTTTACATTACACCTTTTATTATATCTTAAGAACCTACACAGAAAGCAATTTCTTATTGGTTACATTCTATTTTTAATTGCAATTGTAATTCACAATAAGCTAGTTTCCTGTTTCAATATTTCGCAATCTACTCGTATCTGCAGTAGACTGATATAAGTTTGGCCCTTCACTCCTCTGTTTTTTTGCAGAGGTATTTTTTTAAAAAAATAATTATAATAATATTCCATTGTTTTTCTTGTCCATGCATTTCTTTGTATCATTTCCTGTCTATCTCGATGAAGTCTGAATGTCTATATCTGGTCTGTAGTGGTGTCGAATCAAACCTGGGCGATCACTAAAGCTGACGCAAGAAAACTCATACACAATCATGAAGGCAGTATGTAGATTCGCTTTCCTATGTTCTTCAGAGCACGATAAACAACTGTTTTTAAAAAAGATCTGTACATTGAAGTTATTCATATATATATATATATATATATCAGTAAATAATTCAAAAGAAGACTAATAAATCCCAAGAATCTTAAGATCAGACCGGAAGAACCAAGAACATGGAACCATGACAAACCAAAAAAAGAGAAATGTAGCTAGAGGGGAAAACTATTATGATTTCTCGAGCTGTCACTGGTTTAGGACAGTGAAACAGGATTAAACAATGTTGTGAGATCTCAACCTTCTGCTTTAGCAGAAATTTTTTCTACACAATAGCTCCCAGTATAAACTAAGGCAAAAGCCTAAAACCCACGTGGGTGAATTTAACAGCAATAGAATAGAAATTGCAATATTAAATTACTATAGGAATCCGGAAGAAATGGACAAATATAAATATGTATAAACAAAAATATTTGCAAGAGAGGTTAATAATGAATCTAACCATAATTAACAATAATGTAAATGAGCAAAGAAACTCTAATCTTACCCGATGTATACAGATTCCACAATTGTACTGACTCAATGCATTAAAAAAACACAGCAATACTAAGAATAAAGGCGCCATCTATATATATTTTTAGTAACTAAACTTAATATGAGCATATATTAAGAATATTATATACTATAGACTAAATATATTAAGCAATATAACAAGAAAATTATATACTATAAAGTAAATAGAAATGAATACTTTAAATAAAAATAATTAAATAAAAAGCAAATATATATATATATATATATATATATATATTTGCTTTTTTTTACTTGATAAAACCCAACCAAGATGGGGCCCTTATTATTCATTTTGCACCAGGGCCTTTGGATACCTAGCTACACCACTGATTACCAATATAACTTTTCCTAGAATGTATTAATTAAACTTTGCAGATAAATATTAAAGTTTTCCGCAATTATTGACTATGCTCCTAAAACTTTTTAATAACTTTACTTAATGAAATAAATATCTAAATAAATGTGTGCAAAAAAAAACCCAATTCATTCTCGGTGGATTCTTACACACGCCACAGAGACAACTAATTCCTGCAGTAAAAAAACTTAACTAAAATTACTTTTTTATATACTTATTAAGCTCAACTAAACACAAGCAATTCCCGAAAACGCTCATGTATTCTTCTTCTTCAAAAAATTTTTTAATTATATCATACATTTTTACACCATAAGATCACTACAACTTTCAAATTCAAGAGTACAGAACTTCTAATTTTCAAGCTCAATTTAAATTTTCGTTTCACTCCTAAGAGTAGCAAAATTCAATTTACTTTTCATTCAACAGATAAATTGGCTTAACGTGAAAATGCTTAAGACGAAATTTCGTCTAATGCAAAATAGCACTATGGTCCTGACAAACAACCAAGTATTTCCATGCAACTTTTACCCTTAACACGGAACGAAAAGCATTTAACACGAAAAGATTTCACTTCTGGAAATAATAATAATAATAATAAATAAAAAAACAGCCACGCAAGCAACCTTTAAGTGGGGTGTGAAATAAAAGATTTTTACATGTTTCGTAGAGAAGAGGTTAACTTGGTTTTGAAGTATCCTCGGAATAGCCTGCGACACGATCCCCAATTTTGTTTATCTAAACTACTTTCACGATTATTTAGAAGTACATTTAATTGGTGAAATGAATAACAAAATGGGCGACATTGAACAATTTGATTCTAAAAAGAGAGAATGCAAAGAAAAGTATCAGCTTATCTTACAAAAACCCAACAAATGTTTTGATTTTCAAAAAAAAATTGAAAATTGTGTATTAGATTTCATTAAGTTTTTGTAACTGTTATTGTTTCATGAGTTTTTATTAAATACGTGAATATATACACATATATGTAATTAAAATGTGCTCTTGGAAACTTAATTTTGTTGAATGTATTTTTTTCCCGTGCAATATCCTTTAACACGAATTTTTTTTTACCACGAAAAATATTTCAGTTCACTCAGTTTCGTCTTAAACGATTTTCACTGTATATTATTCGCTTACGTATTTTTTTTTCTTCAGTATTTTGATCATGCTACTTCCGTCATAAAATTTTACCATTCTTTGTTGGATGGGATGTTTCTGATGTTTTATGAGAACTGTTTCTAAAAAAAAAAGAATTGTCTTTAGACTTGTTATAAACCTATTATTAAAAGTCATTGATCTAGTGGCTTTAAAAAATGGTTATCGTGAGTTTTGAAGTAGTCCACAAATATGCATGCAGATATAATTATCTTAAGACATGAAATTGATCTTGAATACATAATTTTTTCTTTTAAATCTTAGGTTCTTATCTAGAAGGAAACGGAAAAAAAAATAATTAGGATAATTTAGTTTTCGGCGTAATTAATCTTTACCGATTGCATTTATGAAAGCTAAAACATGTGTAGAATAAGTATTAAACATATCGGAATCTCAAAAATATACATATACGAAATTTTGTAGTAAAAACCTTTATACGAAATACTGGAGCTATATTTTTCAAAAATAGCAAATTAATAATTTTATTTATAATTATTAATTAAGGTTAAAGTTAAGGTGTAGTTTTGAGGTGATTTGCTTTTAAAGTATAATCTTTCCGAAGATATTATTAAAAGTCTAAAATTACTTCTCGATATGCCAAATCTCATTATTATAACTTAAATAATTCATTAGCTTAAGAACTTCGTGGTTTCAGAAATAAGTAATACTTTTTTCGGAATGTTAAAGTTGTATTATATTTCATTGGCGAAGAGTTGTCATCTGATGCCATGAAAGTATCCCAAATAGTTACTTTTTGCTCGTATTTTAGGGAATATTTTGAGAATAATTAAGCTCTTAGGAAAAGTTCAGAATAATATATTTGAAATTATGTAAATATGGATTATCAAAAACTATTTCTGTTATTTATTGCAAGACATAAAGAGGATATAGTAGAATAATTTGCTTACGTTTTATCAAATTTATACAATTCTTCTTTTTTATTAATACAAAACCGGATTAGATTCTAAAGATGTTTATTACAAATAATATACTGCTTATCATAAATTTACAATATGAGCCTATCAAATGATTAGAATTTTAGGGCATTGAAGTACAATTTTATTGTGTTGTGTTTTCCAAGAAATCGAATTATTTATGGAGATATATTAAAATATGCGAACTAGAAATGTATTTGTATCACCGTTTTTTCAACAAAATTCATTATAATATCAAAATTTCCATTAAAAATAATAAACGCAATAAATCCCTATCCAAAAATAATTCAATTTTTTAATAGTGTTTTAATTTTTTTTTTCCGATTCTTTTTTCCCTTGATTTATCTTAATTATACAAGTTAAAAATCAGTTTTAGAAATGATTTTTGTTAGCGCGTTTTTCACGTAGTGGAACAAAAGCGCTATTAGGACGCAAATTTCGTCTTCGTTCCATATTTTGTCGTACCTTTTTCTCAGCCAATAAGCAACCAATTGACCTCGGGTTTTCGGCATTTGGTCGCATTTGTGCCCTAGATGAGCCGAATCATATTTAAAGTTAATCATTTTTAATTATTTTTTTTTAGTACAGTACTACTCTCTGTTAGTAAAAAGTTCATAGTTGCTTATTGTAAAATACAACATGTGAAAAACGCGCTAAAATTACTTGGCCATGCCAATGATCGATATCTTGTTTTTTTTTTATCTGATCATCTTTCAAATCCGTATGTATGCTAATCTTATAATTTAAAAGCTGGAGAGATAAGCTTCAAAGCAAATTAATTCGATAAATTTTCCATATCGTGTATCATAATTGTGGTTTACAAGAATAATTTTTAAATCAATCATTCCATGCTTATGTCGTTACCCTTATAAATCAACGTTTGTGACCTTGAACTAGCAGTGCAAGGCTTTGTTCATATCCGGAAAAGAGGACGAGTAGGGGAAGAAACCTGAATTGAAATATTGAAAGGATACAATAGCGCAAGGGTGGGTAACAAGCAGCCGGCAAAGAGTTATTTTGCAGCTTGCTAGGGCAGTGTGAAAACCAAATAGACAGGGATTGTTCTCTATATTTGAGTCAACTATATTTGGGTACTATGGTTGTTTTTTTGCATGAAGATCAAGTTGGTTGACTTAACTTGCAGACAATGGTGAGAATTTCAACAAGAAACTTTACTTCTGACATGAAAAAAAGGGAAAAAATTGTAGCGTCTGTCTCATTAAATTCATTCTAAAAACAAACGTGCTTGCAACTATAGATGATATGAAATTAGCACAATGCATAAATTGAATAAAATTAACACAATATTATTTAAATTACATTTATTGAATTACTTTTAATAAAATTGTATTATTTTTATAATACAATGAGTAAGTACCTTTCCTTAGATAAAAAATAAATAAAGAATGCAATCATTTTAAAAAGGTGTATCCCTCAGGCATTCTCCACTTCTACAATGTGGCCCGCGACCGAAAATATAGTTACCTAACCGTAGCATATGCAATTTGTAATTTTCAAAGTCTATATCGCATCACGTAACAAAAGAAATATTTGTATTCCTACTTAAAGACCAAAAATGTTCATTATAACTTCATTTTTTTCAATGACGGTGTGAGTAAACACATCGTTTAAATAATTTTGAAAAGTATCACGAAACTTGCATATATATATAGGAAAAAAAGCGACTCAGTCATCAGATATCTCCGGAACTATTAGACCTACAGACTTAAAATTTGGTAGGTATGTTCCTCTCATGGAGTTACAAATCCGTTATCCGTAATCATGTCCATTACAACAGATTTTTTTGCGTAAATTGAACCCTAACGAGTGTTGAGGGGGCTTAAGTGAGGTTACAGATATATATATTCCCGTTCTCGAACTTTTAAACCTACAAACTTGAAATTTGGTAGGCACATTCCTTTCATAAAATAGAGGTTCACTACAAAATCGGTTTTGCAAAATATTGATCCCTAATTGGTGTTGCTGCGGCTTATGAGGCGCCATACATAAATATTCCCGGTTTTGAACTGTTAGACCCACAAACTTGAAGTTTAGTAGGCACATTCAGTGGAAATCAGTTCAGTTTTGTTGTGGAATGGAGATCCACTACAAAAGGTGTTTTGCAAAATATTGATCCCTAACTGGCGTTGCTGAAGCTTAAGGGGAGGTATAGATAAATATTCCCGTTTTTTAACTGTTATACCTACATATTTTAAATTTTATAGTATGCATATCGTTTTTATGAAGTAGAGGTTTGCTATAAAAGGGAATTGGGGGAAAATTGCCTCCTAAAAGGTGTGTTGTAGGGGCATTATATATATATATTATATTATTATTATATATATATGTATATATATATATAATATATATATTATATATATTATATATTATAAAATATATAATCTTTTGAATTATTGGACCTACAAACTTGAAATTTGGTAGGCACTTTACATTCATGGAGCAAAGATCCATCACCAAATAGGTTTTGAAAAAATCAACTCCCAAGGGTCATTGCGATTACTTAAGTGCTGTAAAAGATAGATATTCGCGTTTATGGACTATTAGACCTAAGAACTTGAAGTTTAATACAAACATTTCTTTAAATGATTACATGTCCACTACAAAAGGTATTTTGGGAAAATTGACACTCAAGGGGAATTGTGAAGGCTTAAGAAATGGCTTTATAGATAAAAAAATTCCTATTTTTAACTGTTAGATTTACATACTTGCAATTAGGTAAGCATGTTTCTTTTCATGGATATAGATCAGCTGAGAAATAGTTTTAAGGAAATCGACTTCTAGGGGGAGGAGTGAAGAGTAGCTGGGACTTATATATATATATAAAATCCCGTTTTCGAACTACTAGTTCTGCTGTAATGAAATTTGATACGCATTTTTTTTTCTTTTGGTGAATTGAAGTTCGCTTAGAACGGGTTTTGGAAAATCGTTTTTGTGAGGGGGTTACGGGGCTTACCGATAAAAAAAATCAATTTTCAACTATTAAATTTAGATTTTAAACCTTTAAATTTTGCATCCATGTGTATTTTGTTTAGTAGAGGCGCAATAAAAATGGGTTTTGTGGAAATGAAATTTGGGGAGGAGGTTGCTGGTGTATAAAATGTAATTCTTCTTAAAGTTCAGAAATTCAAGTCATGTTCTTTTTAAATCAAGTGGTGAAATTTATAAGATTCTTCATTACATTCGAAGAGGTAAACAGTATATATTAGTTCAACATCGTGAAATAACCAGCGAAGAGGGAGTGCAGTGACTAATAATGTTATATATCTTTGGTGATAGCAAATTCAATTTCAAATCAAACATATACTGAACAACAGAAAGGAACAAAAGTTGATCGTTATAAAAACCCTATTTAGGAGGATTCAAAATATTTTATTGTAAAATTAGAATTTTTTTTGTTCTAACTACATATAAGAACATAATAATGCTTTTGCTTGGCTGTAATATGAACAAAAAAGATTTTTATAAAATAGTATCTTCATTTCATCTTACTCTATTGTGTACATATATTTTAAAAATGATAAGTAAAAACCTTTACTGTGCATTATTATTTAATATAAGTGATCAAATTCATAAACTTTGCTGAAAAATAGGATTGTGAGTTTTATTTGAAATATATACCTATCGAACAGAAATATAGATGCATTTTAAATCAAGGGGTGAAACAAACTTAATTCACCGGCTGATTCAAAAATCATGAGTCCGATTTCAATCATCAAAATTTTTTATTGAATTAAGTTATTTGCATTAAATTTTCAATATGGTTTCCTTCAGAATAGTACACTTTGCGTAAGCGTTTCGGGCAAGTCAAAAGCGCTTTTTGACTATTTTGGGAGGTATTTATTCAACTTCCTCTTTGGTTGCTTTTTGAAGCCCGTGGAGTGTTTTTACTTTATGTCTGCTTAATTGTTTTTTTTTAAGTATCTCCATAAAAAATTATTACAAGGAACACAGTTAGGGTATGGTTGTAGCCATTTCTCAGGAGGCAGGTAATGTATTTTTTAATCTTTCAGGCATTTTATAGTTGTGATTTTGCAGTATGATTTGATGAAGAATCTTGGTAAAAAACAAAGTTTCCCCTTGAGGGTAACACATTTTCCTTTTTTATTTTTTGATCTAGTGTCTCTTAATTTCATTCTGATAGTATTTATCATCAATTTTAGCTTTTGGTTCTACAAAAGAATGGTTTTGTTAAGCCATGAGAGGACATTTCCATCCATACCATGACACTTGACGGTCAACTTGCTTTTTGCAAAACAACTGCGTCCTTGTGACGGTTTTTTGCGTGAAATATATTGTATCATCGTTTTGCGAGTTGTGAATGACAGACGAAACTGTGATTCATTCCGAAGTTATCCACGCTTTGTATCTACCTTGTGTAACATTAAATACTGAGGCATAGAACAGTTTTCTACGGTCTTAACAGACATTTGAAGACTTACTGATTTATTACCTTTTTATAGCCAATTTTCATTATATTGCGACAAATTGTCGATTGTGGTACCTGAAATTTCTTTGCAAAAGTTCTTCGAGTCAGAGGATTTTCTCCTGCGGTAACTCTTTTCAGATTCTTTTTTTTTCTTTTCCCCCAAGGACTTTCTCTGGTCCACATATTTTACTTGGAGCTTTTGATTGTCAGCCAAATTAAATTCTATTTCTTTTCGAAGTTTAGGTAATAATTTATTAGCAAAATGTCTTTTCTGATTTTTAAAGGCTTTATTTATAACAGAATTTCAGCAAACATCCTTCAAAAGTGGTAAAATTCAGTTTCGGTTTTGAGGATATAATTGCGTAGCCATAATTTACTCCCACTAATAAAAATGAATAGATTGGTAACTTTAAATGATTCATTTTTAAAATATAACAGGCATCAAAGCGATAAAAATTTACCATTCGTAGTAATATGCTTTTAAAATTGGTCACACTAATTTTGAATCAACCGGTAAATGCAAGGCATATTTTCAATTAACTTTATCGAAAGTCAAATTACATTAATTCCCTTTTTTTAAATCAACTCAATAGTTAAATTTCCTGCTCTATTTTCTTTAAACATTTGGATTCCCTCAAACCATACGAAGTAGACAGTAGATTTAATTGTTCCTCTTTTTCTCTCTATCTCTTTCTTAGAAAACTAATGTGCTCAAATCCGCAATCGGTACTCCCGGAGAGCTTGTATCGTGATAAGGCAGCCAAGGGACGAGGCGAAAAAAAGAAGGGATACATTAAGATAGGTGTCACCGCCGACATTCCGACAGTCCTATCGCTGATGGGATACAAAGAGACGGATTTAGAAAAGGGATCTGGCCTTCCGGGGCTTTTCGCAGCTCCGCCTGCATTTGTCTGTCAGGTAGTGAAGTGGAAGTCACGGTTCGGAGGTGGAGCGGAAAGACCATTTACTCCAATTAGACTTTGAAAAATGGAGGCGATTGCCCATGCCGATGCCAATCAAGTCACGCCAAAGTGAGATTAATTAGAAAATAAGGTCGCCCCTCCTGCCCTCTTGACCCTGGTAACCCTTGTTATCAGAAGAATTCTATGGGGAAACTCTGTCACGATATATAACTGATATGGAAGGACAATTATACGACATTTATTGAAGGCACTTATTATTTGATTCCTCGTTAATTAAAGAGAATTGCAGTTTAAACTGTTCTCAAAAGTATATGCATTTTAAGCTAAAAATTACTTATTTTTATTTAATGCATAACTACAACGAAAATTATTGCTCTGATATTGCAATTGCAGCCTAGATACATATAAATATGTTCGAACTGACAAAAGAATTAAAATTAAATGCTACAATTCAAGTTATTATTATATATTTCTAAAAGTGTAATATCTGAATACCATTCGAAAAGTATGCATGAAAAATAGTAAATCTTTGTTAAAATCAAAATTTAAAATACTTATAGTGTTATCAGTTAAAAAAATACCGTGCTATATGGCTATGTAATTTTTCTTGCTTTCGGAAAAATATTTTATATATTGAGCAAACATCACATCATTAATCCTGACTGATAGAAGCTCCAAGTCGTTTGAATTAATCAAAATAACTATAAAAAGAGCCAAGGTAGAGGTATCACTCTAAACATGCATTTTGGAAAAAAAAAGACAATTACAAATAAATGTGCAAAATAAAGAGAAAGAGAGTAAAAATATATAGGACACTCTAAACATATATTTTTAAGGGGAAAAACAATTGTACAAGATAAATAACAATACAAAAGATAAGAATAACTTACAAGAGATAATTAAATCAATAAATATTTTACTTGATATGAATTAAGTCTAAAAGCAGATTATTTAGAACATGGTGCTCAAGACTCAGCTTCGCTAATTTTTTAATAATTAGGATTTTTTAAATGACAATAAATGCAGCAATTTAATGGGGCTCATGTTAAATTTTTCTACACACAGTTAGATATACATATATATTAATCTATTTGCTGCAAATCTTTTTTAAATTAATAATTACCCATAAACATGTGTTATGTGATTGGTTTCCTTTTAAATATAAATTTTAAAAAAATTTAATGATAAATAATAATTGAAGAAACTAAAGTAATTAAAAATATTACACACTGTTATGTATGAGAACCTTTTTTTTCATTTAATAGAGAGTAATGTACATCAAATTTACATTTTTTAGATAAAAAAAAACATTCTAAATTTGCTATGTGAATTTTGGTCCTTGATTAACAAAGGATTGAGAAGAATTTACTGCTATAAATTTGTTGCATAGTTTTATGACAAATTTAATATAAAAAGGGGAAAATGAATAAATATATTTTTATTTAGGACAATTTTAGGAATTACAAATTTATTTCTTTAAATAAAAATTTTCATTTTAAATACAATTTTTAATTGAAATAATACGCATTTTTTATTTTTAAATCAGTTGTGCAATACTTAAATTTACTCACTACTTGAAATATACTATTTTTTGTCAAAAGGACAGTATAAATATTGCTTTTATATTATACTTAAGAAAAGAGCACAATATATAATATTAACAAAAAAAAATTTGAAAGAGTTTCGAAACTTTTCACTCTTAACTATTTTAAACTCTACAACTTAAATTAAATGACGCTTAGCATGCAATTGCACTTTCATATCTTCATCAATCCTATAAACTTCTTTATGGCTCTTCTATTGTTTCCCATTACTTAGCAAAACTTCAAAAGATTGAAAAATGATTTATTTTGCATTAAGGACCAAAACGATTTTTAACCAGTCTTTCAAAGCGAATTTTTCTCTTTCTTATTAGTTCATCAAATCATAATTAATGGAAAACGCAACTTATTCATCAACACCGGAAACATTCTCGGATTTAATAAATATGTTCTCACCCTCTTTTTTCCTTCCTTAACTTCCACAGGAAAGTATTTTGATGGGAGTGAAAGACTTCATTTCATTATCGCTCCCGCTCGCTCCATCATAGTCTGGTAATCACAGGGGTATCCCTCGAGGCCCACGAACTCCCGACTTGTCAGAAACGCACCCATTAACCTGACACCTGTATAATTGACAACTATGCTACAGCTATTCCCATAGGCATTTCCAATAAGTGTCATTTGACAGTCTAGGCTGGGATAGGATAGGGAAGTCGCATTTTTTCTGCGAAATCGCTCTAATTTAGACTCCAGGGGATAAAATCGAAATATTTTAGGGAAATATATTTTTCTTCGGAGAAGTGTTTGCTTTGCAAGGAGGTAAATAATGAAAATGCTAACTAATAAATCAAGTTTTCTTCCGGCGTGAAATATTTATGATTTGATGAATGGTTTATGTTCGAAAAGTATATATATCTAAGGAATATCTTAATTTATATAAGGGATATACTATAGGAAATAAGTAATTGAATATACAAGTATTTTAATTGCCTTTTCTGAGATAGTGAATAATGGAGGGGATAGTTATGGAAAAAATCAGAGAGCATACGAGAGCAAAATTTTAATTAATTTTCTTCAGTGGTAAAGAATTTTTTAAGTAAATTTGAAATTAAAAGAAGTATTTTTAGTTAACTGCAATCTTGCCATTATGCGATACTGAAATCAATTACTTTATTAATAATTAACACCATGATTTTTTTCGGCTCTGTGTGTGAATAGTTTTAATTATAGATTCCATAAATAAAGTTGTCATATCATAATTTTTTTTTGATTGAGAGAGATGTATTTTAAGAAAGTTTCGGAAAAAAAATTGATGACTTAAAATCTCTATCACAAGTATTTTTGTGTGAAGTTTATTGTACTTGTATAAGGAAACTAGTTATTATTTTTATCTACGGAAATCTTTTCAAATAGACATAAGTAAAAACAGAAGGATATATAAGAAATGCCTAGATTAAGTTCAAAGAAATATTATTAATTTTACATTTCAATCCCGAAATGAAAGTATTAAAATAAGCTTAATATTTTAAAACACGTGAAATTTATTTATGAAGATCCATCCAATGATAGCTGATAATACTCTATTTGTGTATGTTACGTTATGGAATTTATAAGGTTTAATTCAAATAAATTTGCATGAAAGTTATATAGATTGATAAGTTTGTGAATATTTTTTTTCAAAAGAAATGAGAATTTTGAAATAATTCTTTGCACTGAACTTTTTTATATCCCTAGGCATTTAGAATAAGTGTCATTTGACATTCTAAATGCAAGATATATTAAAAAATATCTTTCTTTTTTTACAAGATTCCACTACTCGAAAAATATGTAGAAATTGGATATTTTAAAGTCACTATTTTTCCAATAATTTTTTTCGTCATCTTTAGGATATATTAGATGGAATGTTTTTGGTGTTTAAATATTTAAAAAAGGGAAGTTAATAACCATAATGTAAACCAATCAAAATTGGTTTCCAAATGAATTTTTTGTAATTTTGTTAGGTGGTACTGATTATTTGTAGAATGCAAAGCACTAATACGTATTTATATAGATATATATTGAATGTAAACAATTAATAAGGTGTGACGCTTTATATGCTGTAAACTTCATATAAAGCGAAGCAAAAATAAATAAATATAATATAAAACTGGGAGATTCATAAAACGTGTGAGACATAAATGAAAAAAATATACTGTATTAATGAGGATCTGTGTTTGCCTTAATTTTGTAAACGTACTAAGTTCATTAAAATTTTAATAGATATTATTCCAGATCAATTCTGCTGTTTACTCCCTGATTGGTCGACAACACAGTCTCATAATTCAATATGTAAGCATGCCGTTCCTCGGCAACTGCCTTTCAGCCGATCGGCAAACTCGGTGTTGAGTTTCTTGGCCTGATATTTTGCTGACTCCACTCATTTTACCGATAAA